>JAVLSZ010000096.1:1072500-1102500 GCA_032313775.1 Urocyon cinereoargenteus | reverse complement strand
CTAACCCTAACCCTAACCATAAACCTAACCATAAAACCTAACCCTAAGCCGAACCCCAACCCTAAACCTAAACCTAAACCTAACCCTAACCCTAACCCTAACCCTAAACCTAATCCTAACCCTAACCCTAACCCTAAACCTAACCCGAACCCTAACCCGAACCCTAACCCTAAACCTAACCCTAACCCTAACCCGAACCCGAACCCTAACCCTAACCTAACCCGAACCCGAAACCTAACCCGAACCCGAACCCTATCCCGAACCCTAACCCTAACCCTAACCCGAACCCTAACCCTCACCCGAACCCTAACCCGAACCCTAACCCGAACCCTAACACGAACACTAACCCGAACCCTAACCCTAACCCTAACCCGAAATCTAACCCGAACCCTAGCCCTAACCCTAGCCCGAACCCGAACCCTAACCCTAACCCAAACCCTAACCCGAACCCTAACCCTAACCCTAACCCGAACCCTAACCCTATCCCTAACCCTAACCTAACCCCTAACCCGAACGCGAACTCGAAAACTAACCCGAACCCGAACCCTAACCCTAACCCGAACCCGAACCCAAACCAAACCATAACCCTAACCCGAACCCTAACCCTAACCCTAACACGAACCCTAACCCTAAACCTAACCCGAACCCTAACCCTAACCCGAACCCTAACCCTAACCAAACCCTAACCCTAAACCTAACCCTAAACCTAACCATAAACCGAAACCTAACCCTTAACCCGAACCCGAACACGAAACCTAACCCGAACCTAACCCTAACCCTACTCCGAACCCGAACCCAAACCATAACCCTAACCCTAACCCGATCCCTAAACCTAACCCTAAACCTAACCCGAAACCGAACCCTAACCCTAACCCTAACCCTAACCCGAACCCTAACCCTAACCCTAACCCTAACCCTAACCCTAACCCTAACCCTAACCCCTAACCCTAACCCGAATCCTAACCCTAACTCGAACCCTAACCCTAACCCTAACCCTAACCCGAAACCTAAACCTAACCTGAACCCTAACCCTAAACCTAACCTGAACCCTAACCCGAACCCTAACCCTAACCCGAACCCGAACCCTAACCCTAAACCTAACCCAACCCTAACCCTTAATCCTAACCCGAACCCTAACCCGAACCCGAACCCGAACCCTAACCCGAACCCGAACCCTAACCTTACCCCGAACCCGAACCCAAACCATAACACTAACCCTAACGCGAACACTAACCCTAACCCTAAACGTAACCCGAACCCTAACCCTAACCCTAACCCTAACCCTAACCCGAACCCTAACCCTAAACCTAACCCTAACCCAAACCCTAACCCGAACCCTAACCCGAACCCTAACCCGAACCCTAACCCTAACCCTAACCCTAACCCGAACCCGAACCCTAACCCTAACCCGAACCCGAACCCTAACCCGAACCCGAACCCTAACCCGAACCCTAACACTAACCCGAAACCTAACCCGAACCCTAACCCGAACCCTAACCCGAACTCTAAACCGAAACCTAACCGAACCCTAACCCGAATTCCTAACCCTAACCCTAACCCGAACCCTAACACGAACCCTAAAACTAACGCTAACCCGAATACTAACCCTAACCCTAACCCAAACCCTAACCCGAAACCTAACCCTAACACTAACCCAACCCGAACCCGAACACTAACCCTAAACCGATCCCTAACCCCTAACCCGAACCCGAACCCGAACCCTAACCCGACCCCGAACCCTAACCCTACCCCTAACCCGAACCCAAACCATAACCCTAACCCTAACCCGAAACCTAACCCTAACCCTAACCCGAACCCAAACCCTAACCCTAACCCTAACCCTAACCCTAACCCGAACCCGAACCCTAACTCTAACCCTAACCCTAACCCTAACCCTAACTCGAACCCTAACCCTAAACCTAACCCGAACCCTAACCCTAACCCTAACTCGAACCCTAACCCTAACCCTAACCCGAACCCTAACCCTAACCCTAACACGACATCTAACCCGAACCTTAACACGAACCCTAACCCTAACCCTAACCCTAACCCGAACCCTAACCCTAACACAAACCCGAACCCTAACCCTAACCCGAACCCTAACCCTAACCCGAACCCGAACCCTAACCCTAACACGAACCCGAACCCTAACCCTAATCCGAAACCTAACCCGAACCCAACCCTAACCCGAAACTAACCCTAACCCGAACCGTAACCCTAACCCGAACCCGAACCCTAACCCTAAACCTAACCCTAACCCTAACCCTAACCCGAACCCTAACCCGAACCCTAACCCTAACCCTAACCCTAACCCAAAACCTAACCCGAACCTTAACCCTAACCCTAACCCGAATCCCAACCCTAACCCGAACCCGAACCCTAACCCGAACCCTAACCCTAACTCTAACCCGATCCCTAACCCGAACCCTAACCCTAACCCTATCCCGAACCCTAACCCTAACACTAACCCCTAACCCTTACCATAACCCTAACACGAACCCTAACCCTAACCCTAACCCTAACACTAACCCGAACCCGAACCCTAACCCGAACCCTACCCCTAACCCTAATCCGAACCCTAACCCCAACACTAACCCGAAACCTAACCTTAACCCGAACCCTAACCCTAACCCGAACCCTGACCCTAACCCTAACCCGAACCCGAACCCGAACCCTAACCCTAACCCTAACCCGAAACCTAACCCTAACCCGAACCCTAACCCTAACCCTAACCTGAACCCTAACCCTAACCCTAACCCGAACCCTAACCCTAAACCTAAACCTAACCGGAACCCTAACCCAAACCCAACCCTAACCCGAACCCGAACCCTAACCCTAACCCGAATCCTAACCCTAACCCGAACCCGAACCCTAACCCGAACCCTAACCCTAACCCTAACCCTAACCCGAACCCTAACCCTAACCCTAACCC
Source organism: Urocyon cinereoargenteus (assembly GCA_032313775.1). Classification (NCBI taxonomy): domain Eukaryota; kingdom Metazoa; phylum Chordata; class Mammalia; order Carnivora; family Canidae; genus Urocyon; species Urocyon cinereoargenteus. Next base: position 1,099,568 of record JAVLSZ010000096.1, on the reverse strand, counting down.
GAACCCTAACCCTAACCCTAACCCGAACCCTAAATCTAACCCGAACCCGAACCCTAACCCTAAACCTAACGCTAACCCTAACCCTAACCCTAACACTAAACCTAACCCTAACCGAACCCTAACCCTAACCCTAACGCTAACCCTAACCCCTAACCGTAACCCTAACCCTAACCCTAACCCTAACCCTAAAACCTAACCCTAACCCTAACCCTAACCCTAACCCTAACCCTAACCCGAACCCTACCCTAAACCTAACCCTAACCCTAACCCTAACCCTAAACCTAACCCAAACCCTAAACCGAACCCTAACCCTAACCCTAACCCTAACCCTAACCCAAACCCTAACCCTAACCCTAACCCGAACCCGAAACCTAAACCAAACCCTAACCCTAACTCTAACCCAAACCCTAACCCTAACCCTAACCCGTACCCTAACCCGAACCCTAACCCGAACCCTAACACGAACCCTAACCCGAACACTAACCCTAAACCTAACACGAAACCTAACCCGAACCCTAGCCCTAACCCTAACCCTAACCCGTCCCCTAAACCTAACCCTAACCCTAACCCTAAGCCGTACCCTAACCCTAACCATAACCCGTATCCTAACACTAACCCTAATCCTAACCGCAACCCATAACCCCTAACACTAACCCTAACCCTAACCCGTACGCTAACCCTAACCCTAACCCGTACCCTAACCCTAAAGTTAACCCTAACCCTAACACTTTCCTAACCCTAACCCTAACCCTAAACCTAACACTAACACGTATCCTATCCCTAACCCGTAACCTAACCCTAACCCTAACCCTAACCCTAACCCTAACCCTAACCCGAACCCTAACCTGAACCCTAACCTGAACCCTACCCTAACCCTAACCCGAAACCGAACCCTAACCCTAACCCTAACCCGAACCCTAACCCTAACCCTAACCCTAACCCTAACCCGAATCTTAACCCTATCCCTAAATCTAACCCTAACCCCTAACCCGGACCCGAACTCGAACCCTAACCCTAACCCGAACCCTAACCCTATCACGAACCCGAACCCAAACCATAACCATAACCCTAACACGAACCCTAACACTAACCCGACCCCGAACCCTAACCCGAACCCTAACCCTAACCCTAACACTAACCCAAACCCGAACAGTAACCCTAACACTAACCCTATCCCTAACCCTAACCCCTAAACCTAACCCGAACCCGAACCCTAACTCGAACACTAACCCTAACCCTAACCCGAACCCTAACACTAACCCGAACCCTAACCCTAACCCTAAACCTATCCCTAACCCTAACCCTAACCCGAACCCTAACCCTAAACCGAACACTAACCCTAACCATAACCCGAACCCTAACCCGAACCCTAAACCGATCCCTACCCCGAACCCTAACCCTAACCCTAACCCGAACCCTAACTCGAACCCTAACCCTAACCCTAACCGAACCCTAACCCTAACCCTAACCCTAACCCTAACCATAAACTGAAACCTAACCCTTAACCCGAACCCGAACCCGAAACCTATCCCGAAACTGAACCCTAACCCTACTCCGAACCCGAACCCAAACCTTAACCCTAACCCTAACCTGATCCATAACCCTAACCCTAAACCTAACCCCAAACCGAACCCTAACTCTAACCCTAACCCTAACACTAACCCGAACCCTAACCCTAACCCTAACCCTAACACCTAACCCTAACACGAACACTAACCCACCCTCGAACCCTAACCCTAACCCTATCCCGAACCCTAACCCTAACCATAACCCTAACACTAACTCGAACCCTAACCCAAAACCTAACCCTAACCCTAACCCTAACCCGAACCCTAACCCGAACCCTATCCCTAACCCTAACCCTAAACCGAACCCTAACCCTAACCCTAACCCGAACCCGAACCCTAACCTGAACCCTAACCCTAACCCGAACCCTAACCCTAACCCGAACCCGAACCCTAAACCTAACCCTAACCCTAACCCGAACCCTAACCCGAACCCTAACCCGAACCCTAACCCGAACCCTAACCCTAACCCGACCCGAACACTAACCCTAAGCCTAACCCTAACCCTAACCCAAACACCTAACCCTAACCCTAACCCTAACCCTAAACCTAAACCTAAAACCTAACCCTAACCCTAATCCTAAACCTAACCCGAACCCGAACCCTAAACCTTACCCTAACCCGAACTCTAACCCGAAACCTAACCCTACCCCTAACCCTAATCCGAACCCTAAACCTAACCCTAACCCTAACCCTAACCCTAACCCTAACCCGAACCCGAACCCTAACCCTAACCCGAACCCGAACCCAAACCCTAACCCTAACCCTAACCCGAACCCTAACCCTAAGCTGAACGCTAACCCTAACCCTAACCCGAACCCTAACCCTAAAACTAACCCGAACCCTAACCCTAACCCAAACACGAACCCGAACCCTAACCTAACCCGAACCCTAACCCTAACCCTAAACCTAACCCGAACCCTAACCCAAACCCGAACCCTAACCCGAACCCGAACCCTAATCCTAACCCGAACCCGAACCCTAACCCTATCCCGAACCCTAACCCTAACCCTAACCCGAACCCTAACCTAACCCTAACCTGAACCCTAACCCTAACCCGAACCCTAACCCTAACCCGAATCCTAACCCTACCCTAACCCGAACCCTAACCCGAACCCTAACCCTAACCCTAACCCTAACCCGAACCCTAACCCTAATCCTAACACTAACCCTAACCCTAACCCGAACCCTAACCCTAACCTTAACCCGAACCCTAACCCGAACCCTAACCCTAACCCTAACCCTAAACCGAACCCTAACCCTAACCCTAAACCTAACCCTAACCCGAACCCTAACCCGAACCCAACCCTAACCCTAACCCCTAACCCTAACCCTAACCCTAACCCTAAACCTAACCATAACCTAACCCTAACCCGAATCCTAACCCTAACCCTAAACCTAAACCTAACCCTAACCCGAACCCTAACCCTAAACCTAATCCTAACCCTAACCCTAACCCTAAATCTAACCCGAACCCTAACCCGAAACCTAAACCTAACCCTAACCCTAACCCTAACCCGAAACCTAACCCTAAACTAACCTGAACCCGAAACCTAACCCGAACCCGAACCCTAACCCGAACCATAACCCTAACCCTAACCCGAAACCTAACCCTCACCCGAACCCTAAACCGAACCTTAACCCGAACCCTAACACGAACACTATCCCGAACCCTAACCCTAACGCTAACCCGAACCCTAACCCGAACCCTAGCCCTAAACCTAACCCGAACCCGAACCCTAACCCTAACCCAAACCCTAACCCGAACCCTAACCCTAACCCTAACCCGAACCCTAACCCAATCCCTAACCCTAACCCTAACCCCTAACCCGAACGCGAACTCGAACTCTAACCGGAACCCTAACCCTACCCCGAACCCGAACCCAAAACAAACCATAACCCTAACCCGAACCCTAACCCTAACCCTAACCCGAACCCTAACCCCTAACCCTAACACGAACCCTAACCCTAACTCGAACCCTAACCCTAACACTAACCCGAACCCTAACCCTAACCCTAACCTGAACACTAACCCCTAACCCTAACCCGAACCCGTACCCGAACCCGAACCCGAACCCTAACACGAACCCGAACCCTAACCCAAACCCGACCCGAACCCGAAATCTAAACCTAACCCTAACCCAAACCCTAACCCTAACCCTAACCCGAACCCTAACCCGAACCCTAACCCTAACCCTAAACCTAACCCTAACCCGAACCCTAACCCTAACCCGAACCCGAACCCTAACCCGAAACCGAAGCCTAACACGAACCCTAACCCTAACCCTAACCCGAACCCTAACACGAACCCTAACCCTAACGCTAACACGAATACTAAAACTAACCCTAACCCAAACCCTAACCCGAAACCAAACCCTAACACTAACCCTAACCCGAACCCGAACACTAACCCTAACCTGAAACCTAACCCCTAACCCGAACCCGAACCCGAACCCTAACCCGAACCCGTACCCTAACCCTACCCCTAACCCGAACTCAAACCATAACCCTAACGCTAACCCGAACCCTAACCCTAAACCTAACCCTAATCCTAACCCTAACCCGAACCCAAACCCTAACCCTAACCCTAAACCTAACCATAACCCGAGCCCGAACCCGAAACCTAACACTAACCGTAACCCTAACCCTAACCATAACTCGAACCCTAAACCTAAACCTAACCCGAATCCTAACCCTAAACCTAACCCTAACCCTAACACTAACTCGAACCCAAACCCTAACCCTAACCCGAACCCTAACCCTAACCCTAACACGACATCTAACCCGAACCCTAACACGAACCCTAACCCTAACCCTAACCCGAACCCTAACCCTAACACAAACCCGAAACCTAACCCTAACGCGAACCCTAACCCTTACTCTAACCCGAACCCTAACCCTAACCCTAACCCGAACCCGAACCCTAACCCTAACCCGAAACCTAACCCGAACCCAACCCTAACCCGAAACTAACCCTAACCCGAACCCTAACCCTAACCCTAACCCGAAACCTAAACCTAACCTGAACCCTAACCCTAAACCTAACCCGAACCCTAACCCTAACCCGAACCCGAAACCTAACCCTAACCCTAAACCTAACCCTAACCCAAACCCTAACCCGAACCCTAACCGTAACCCTAACCCTAACCCGAAATCTAACCCGAACCTTAAACCTAACACTGCCCGAATCCGAACCCTAACAGGAACCCGAACCCTAACCCGAACCCTAACCCTAACCCGAATCCAAACCCTAACCCCAACCCTAACCCTAACCCGAACCCTAACCCTAACCCTAACACGACATCTAACCCGAACCCTAACACGAACCCTAACCCTAACCCTAACCCTAACCCGAACCCTAAACCTAACACAAACCCGAAACCGAACCCTAACCCTAACCCGAAACCTAACCCGAACCCAACCCTAACCCGAAACTAACCCTAACCCGAACCCTAACCCTAACCCTAACCCTAACCCTAAACCTAACCCGAACCCTAACCCTAACCCGAACCCGAAACCTAACCCTAACCCTAACCCGAACCCTAACACGAACCCTAACCGTAACCCTAACCCTAACCCGAAACCTCACCCGAACCTTAAACCTAACCCTAACCCGAATCCGAACCCTAACCCGAACCCGAACCCTAACCCGAACCCTAACCCTAACCCGAACCCAAACCCTAACCCTAACCCTAACCCTAACCCGAACCCTAACCCTAACCCTAACACGACATCTAACCCGAACCCTAACACGAAACCTAACCCTAACCCTAACCCTAACCCGAACCCTAAACCTAACACAAAACCGAACCCTAACCCTAACCCGAACCCTAACCCTTACCCTAACCCGAACCCTAACCCTAACCCTAACCCGAACGCGAACCCTAACCCTAACCCGAAACCTAACCCGAACCCAACCCTAACCCGAAACTAACCCTAACCCGAACCCTAACCCTAACCCTAACCCTAACCCGAAACCTAAACCTAACCTGAACCCTAACCCTAAACCTAACCCGAACCCTAACCCTAACCCGAACCCAAACCCTAACCCTAACCCTAACCCTAAACCTAACCCGAACCCTAACCCGAACCCTAACCCTAACCCTAACCCTAACCCGAACCCTAACCCTAACCCGAACCCGAACCCTAAACCGAATCCTAACCCTAACCCTAACCCGAACCCTAACCCGAACACTAAACCTAAACCTAACCCTAAACCGAACCCTAAACCTAACCCTAACCAGAACCCTAATCCTAACCCTAACCCGACCCGAACCCTAACCCCTTACCCGAATCCTAACCCTAACCCGAAACCTAACCCGAACCCTAACCCTAACCCTAAACCCGAACCCGAACCCTAACCCTAACCCTAACCCTAACCCGAACCCTAACCCGAAACCTAACACGAACTCCAACACTAACCCTAACCCGAACCCGAACCCGAACCCTAACACGAACCCGAACCATAACCCTAACGCTAACCCTAACCCGAAACCTAACCCTAACCCTAACCCGACACCTAACCCGAACCCTAACGCGAACCCTAACCCTAACCCTAACCCTAATCCGAACCCTAACCCTAACCCTAACCCGAACCCTAACCCTAACCCTAACCCGAACCCTAACCCTAACCCGAACCCGAACCCTAAACCTAACCCGAAACCTAACCCGAACCCAACCCTAATCCGAAACCTAAACCTAACCCGAACCCTAACCGTAACCCTAACCCTAATCCGAAACCTAAACCTAACCCGAACACTAACCCTAACACTAAACCGAACCCTAATTCTAACCCGAACCCTAACCCGAACCCTAACCCGAACCCTAAACCTAACCCTAACCCTAACCCGAAACTGTACCCTAACCTGTAGCCTAACCCTAACCCTAACCCGAACCCTAACCCTAACCAGAACCGGAACCCTAACCCTAACCCTAACCCTAACCCGAACCCTAAACCAAACCCTAACCCGAACCCTAACCCTTACCCTAACCCGAACCCTAACCCTAACCCTAACCCGAACCCGAACCCTAACCCTAACCCGAAACCTAACCCGAACCCAACCCTAACTCGAAACTAACCCTAACCCGAACCCTAACCCTAACCCTAACCCTAACCCGAAACCTAAACCTAACCTGAACCCTAACCCTAAACCTAACCCGAACCCTAACCCTAACCCGAACCCTTAACCTAACCCTAACCCTAACCCTAACCCTAACCCGAACCCTAACCCGAACCCTAACCCTAACCCTAACCCTAACCCGAAACCTAACCCGAACCTTAAACCTAACCCTAACCCGAATCCGAACCCTAACCCGAACCCGAACCCTAACCCGAACCCTAACCCTAACCCGAACCCAAACCCTAACCCTAACCCTAACCCTAACCCGAACCCTAACCCTAACCCTAACACGACATCTAACCCGAACCCTAACACGAACCCTAACCCTAACCCTAACCCTAACCCGAACCCTAACCCTAAGCCGAAACCTAACGCGAACCCAACCCTAACCCGAAACTAACCCTAACCCGAACCCTAACCCTAACCCTAACCCTAACCCGAACCCTAACCCTAACCCTAACCCGAACCCTAACCCTAACCCGAACCCGAACCCTAAACCTAACCCGAAACCTAACCCGAACCCAACCTTAATCCGAACCCTAAACCTAACCCGAACCCTAACCGTAACCCTAACCCTAATCCGAAACCTAAACCTAACCCGAACACTAACCCTAACACTAACCCGAACCCTAACCCTAACCCGAACCCTAACCCTAACCCTAACCCGAACCTGTACCCTAACATGTACCCTAAACCTAACCCTAACCCGAACCCTAACCCTAACCCGAACCGGAACCCTAACCCTAACCCTAACCCTAACCCAAACCCTAACCCAAACCCGAACCCGAACCCTAAACCTAACCCTAACCCTAACCCTAACCCAAACCCCTAACCCTAACCCTAACCCTAACCCTAACCCTAACCCTAAAACCTAACCCTAACCCTAACCCTAACCCTAACCCGAACCCGAACCCTAACCCTAACCCTAACCCGAACCCTAACCCTAACCCTAACCCTAACCCGAACCCTAACCCTAAACCTAACCCTAACCCGAACCCTAACCCGAACCCTAAACCTAACCCTAACCCTAACCCTAAACCTAACCCTAACCCGAACCCTAACCCTAACCCTAACCCGAACCCTAACCCTAACCCTAACCCTAAACCTAACCGGAACCCTAAACCAAACCCAACCCTAACCCGAACCCGAACCCTAACCCAAACCGAACCCGAACCCTAACCCTAACCCGAACCCTAACCCTAACCCTAAACCAAAACCTAAACCTAACCCTAACCCGAACCCTAACCCTAACCCGAACCCTAAACCTAACCCTAACCCAAATCCTAACCCTAACCCGAACCCGAACCCTAACCCGAACCCTAACCCTAACCCTAACCCGAACCCTAACCCTAACCCTAACCCGACCCCTAACCCTAACCCTAACCCGAACCCTAAATCTAACCCTAACCCGAACCCTAACCCTAACCCTAACCCTAACCCGAACCATAAGCCTAACCCAAAACCTAACCCTAACCCGAACCCTAACCCTAACCCTAACCCTAACCCTAACCCGAACCCGAAACCTAACCCAAACCCGAACCCTAACCGAAACCTAACCCTAACCCTAACACGAACCCTCACCCTAACCCGAACCCTAACCCGAACCCTAACCCGAACCCTAACACGAACACTAACTCGAACACTAACCCTAACCCTAACCCGAAACCTAACCCGAACCCTAGCCCTAACACTAACCCGAACCCTAACCCTAACCCTAACCCAAACCCTAACCCGAAACCTAAACCTAACCCTAACCCGAACCCGAACCTTAACACTATCCCTAACTCTAACCCTAACCCCTAACCCGGACCCGAACTCGAAACCTAACCCTAACCCGAACCCTAACCCTACCACGAACCCGAACCCAAACCATAACCATAACCCTAACCCGAACCCTAACACTAACCCTAATACGAACCCTAACACGAAACCTAACCCTAACCCTAACCCTAACCCTAACCCGAACACTAACCCTAACACTAACCCTAACCCTAACCCTAACCCCTAAACCTAACCCGAACCCGAACCCTAACTCGAACACTAACCCTAACCCTAACCCGAACCCTAACCCTAACACTAACCCTCACCCTAACCCGAACCCTAACCCTAAACCTAACCCTAACCCTAAACTTAACCCTAACCCTGACCCTACCCGAACCCTAACCCTAACCCGAACACTAACCCTAACCCTAACCCGAACCTGAACCCTAAACCGAAACCTAACCCTAACTCTAACCCGAACCCTAACACGAACCCTAACCCTAACCCTAACCCTAAACCGAACCCTAACCCTAACCCTAACCAGAACCCTAATCTTAACCCTAACCCGACCCGCACCCTAACCCCTTACCCGAATCCTAACCCTAACCCGAACCCTAACCCGAACCCTAACCCTAACCCTAACCCCGAACCCGAACCCTAAACCTAACCCTAACCCTAACCCGAACCCTAACCCGTACCCTAACACGAACCCCAACCCTAACCCTAACCCGAACCCGAACCCGAACCCTAACACGAACCCGAACCATAACCCTAACCCGACCCTAACCCTAAACCTAACCCGAAACCTAACCCTAACCCTAACCCGACCCCAAACCCGAACCCTAACACGAACCCTAACCCTAACCCTAACCCTAACCATATCCCGAACCCTAACCCTAACCCTAACCCGAACCCTAAACCTAACCCTAACCCGAACCCTAACCCTAACCCGAACCCGAACCCTAAACCTAACCCGAAACCTAACCCGAACCCAACCCTAATCCGAAACCTAACCCTAACCCGAACCCTAACCGTAACCCTAACCCGAAACCTAAACCTAACCCGAACACTAACCCTAACCCTAACCCGAACCCTAACCCTAACCCGAACCCTAACCCGAACCCTAACCCAAACCCTAAACCTAACCCTAACCCTAACCCGAAACCGTACCCTAACCTGTACCCTAACCCTAACCCTAACCCGATCCCGAACCCTAACCCTAACCCGAACCCTAACCCTAACCCGAACCCGAACCCTAAACCTAACCCGAAACCTAACCTGAACCCAACCCTAATCCGAACCCTAACCCTAACCCGAACCCTAACCGTAACCCTAACCCTAACGCGAAACCTAAACCTAACCCGAACACTAACCCTAATCCTAACCCGAACCCTAACCCTAACCCGAACCCTAACCCGAACCCTAACCCGAACCCTAAACCTAACCCTAACCCTAAACCGAACCCGTACCCTAACCTGTACCCTAACCCTAACCCTAACCCGAACCCTAACCCTAACCCGAACCGGAACCCTAACCCTAACCCTAACCCTAACCCTAACCCTAACCCGAACCCTAACCCTAACCCGAACCGGAACCCTAACCCTAACCCTAACCCTAACCCGAACCCTAACCCGAACCCTAACCCGAACCCTAACACAAACCCTAACCCGTACGCTAACCCGAAACCTAACCCTAACCCGAACCCGAACCCTAACCCTAACCCTAACCCTAACCCGAACCGGAACCCTAACCCTAACCCTAACCCTAACCCGAACCCTAACCCAAACCCTAAACCGAACCCTAACCAGAACCATAACCCTAACCCGAACCCGAACCCTAACCCTAACCCTAACCCTAACCCTAACCCTAACCAAACCCCTAACTCTAACCCTAACCCTAACCCTAACCCTAACCCTAAAACCTAACCCTAACCCTAACCCTAACCCTAACCCGAACCCGAATCCTAACCCTAACCCTAACCCGAACCCTAACCCGAACACTAAACCTAACCCGAACCCTAACCCTAAACCTAACCCTAACCCGAACCCGAACACTAACCCTAACCCTAAACCTAACCGGAACCCTAACCCAAACCCAACCCTAACCCGAACCCGAAACCTAACCCAAACCGAACCCGAACCCTAACCCTAACCCGAACCCTAACCCTAACCCTAAACCAAAACCTAAACCTAACCCTAACCCGAACCCTAACCCTAACCCGAACCCTAAACCTAACCCTAACCCAAATCCTAACCCTAACCCGAACCCGAACCCTAACCCGAACCCTAACCCTAACCCTAACCCGAACCCTAACCCTAACCCTAACACGAACCCTAACCCTAACCCTAACCCGAACCCTAAATCTAACCCTAACCCGAACCCTAACCCTAACCCTAACCCGAACCATAACCCTAACCCTAAACCTAACCCTAACCCGAACCCTAACCCTAACCCTAACCCTAACCCTAACCCGAACCCGAAACCTAACCCAAACCCGAACCCTAACCCGAAACCTAACCCTAACCCTAACACGAACCCTAACCCTAACCCTAACCCGAACCCTAACCCGAACCCTAACCCGAACCCTAACACGAACCCTAACCCGAACACTAACCCTAACCCTAACCCGAAACCTAACCCGAACCCTAGCCCTAACACTAACCCGAACCCTAACCCTAACCCTAACCCAAACCCTAACCCGAAACCTAAACCTAACCCTAACCCGAACCCGAACCTTAACCCTATCCCTAACTCTAACCCTAACCCCTAACCCGGACCCGAACTCGAACCCTAACCCTAACCCGAACCCTAACCCTACCACGAACCCGAACCCAAACCATAACCATAACCCTAACCCGAACCCTAACACTAACCCTAACACGAACCCTAACCCGAAACCTAACCCTAACCCTAACCCTAACCCTAACCCGAACACTAACCCTAACACTAACCCTAACCCTAACCCTAACCCCTAAACCTAACCCGAACCCGAACCCTAACTCGAACACTAACCCTAACCCTAACCCGAACCCTAACCCTAACACTAACCCTCACCCTAACCCGAACCCTAACCCTCAACCTAACCCTAACCCTAAACTTAACCCTAACCCTGACCCTAACCCGAACCCTAACCCTAACCCGAACACTAACCCTAACCCTAACCCGAACCTGAACCCGAAACCGAAACCTAACCCTAACCCTAACCCGAACCCTAACACGAACCCTAACCCTAACCCTAACCCTAAACCGAACCCTAACCCTAACCCTAACCAGAACCCTAATCTTAACCCTAACCCGACCCGCACCCTAACCCCTTACCCGAATCCTAACCCTAACCCGAACCCTAACCCGAACCCTAACCCTAACCCTAACCCCGAACCCGAACCCTAACCCTAACCCTAACCCTAACCCGAACCCTAACCCGTACCCTAACACGAACCCCAACCCTAACCCTAACCCGAACCCGAACCCGAACCCTAACACGAACCCGAACCATAACCCTAACCCGACCCTAACCCTAACCCTAACCCGAACCCTAACCCTAACCCTAACCCGACCCCAAACCCGAACCCTAACACGAACCCTAACCCTAACAGTAACCCTAACCCTATCCCGAACCCTAACCCTAACCCTAACCCGAACCCTAAACCTAACCCTAACCCGAACCCTAACCCTAACCCGAACCCGAACCCTAAACCTAACCCAAAACCTAACCCGAACCCAACCCTAATCCGAAACCTAACCCTAACCCGAACCCTAACCGTAACCCTAACCCTAACCCGAAACCTAAACCTAACCCGAACCCTAACCCTAACCCGAACCCTAACCCGAACCCTAACCCGAACCCTAAACCTAACCCTTACCCTAACCCGAACCCGTACCCTAACCTGTACCCTAACCCTAACCCTAACCCGATCCCGAACCCTAACCCTAACCCTAACCCGAACCCTAACCCTAACCCGAACCCGAACCCTAAACCTAACCCGAAACCTAACCCGAACCCAACCCTAATCCGAACCCTAACCCTAACCTGAACCCTAACCGTAAACCTAACCCTAACCCGAAACCTAATCCTAACCCGAACACTAACCCTAACCCTAACCCGAACCCTAACCCTAACCCGAACCCTAACCCGAACCCTAACCCGAACCCTAAACCTAACCCTAACCCTAAACCGAACCCGTACCCTAACCTGTACCCTAACACTAACCCTAACCCGAACCCTAACCCTAACCCGAAACCGAAACCTAACCCTAACCCTAACGCGAACCCTAACCCGAACCCTAACCCGAACCCTAACACAAACCCTAACCCGTACGCTAACCCGAAACCTAACCCTAACCCAAACCCGAACCCTAACCCTAACCCTAACACTAACCCTAACCCAAACCCCTAACCCTAACCCTAACCCTAACCCTAACCCTAACCCTAAAACCTAACCCTAAACCTAACGCTAACCATAACCCTAACCCGAACCCTAACCCTAACCCTAACCCGAACCCTAACCCGAACCCTAACCCTAAACCTAACCCGAACCCTAACACTAAACCTAACCCTAACCCTTACCCCTAACTCTAACCCGAACCCTAAACCGAACCCTAACCCTAACCCTAAGCCAAACCCTAACCCTAACCCTAAGCCAAACCCTAACCCGAACCCTAACCCTAACCCTAACCCTTATTCTAACCCGAACCCTAACCCTTACCATAACCCGATCCCTAACCTCTAACCCGAACCCGAACCCGAACCCTACCAGAACCCGAACCCTAACCCTACCCCGAACCCGAACCCAAACCATAACACTAACCCTGACGCGAACCCTAACCCTAACCCTAACCGTAACCCGAACCCTAACCCTAACGCTAACCCTAAACCTAACGCCAACCCTAACCCGAACCCTAACCCTAACCCGAAACCTAACCCTAACCCTAACCCGAACCCTAACCCTAACCCGAACCCTAACCCGAACCCTAACACGAACCCTAACCCTAAACCTAACCCTAACCCGAACCCTAACCCTAACCCGAACCCGAACCCTAACCCTAACCCGAACCCTAAACTTAACCCAAACCCGAAACCGATCCTAACCCGAACCCGAACCCTAACCCTAACCCGAAACCTAACGCGAACCCAACCCTAACCCGAACCCTAACCCTAACCCGAACCCTAACCTTAACCCTAACCCTAACCCGAAACTTAACCTAACCTGAACCCTAACCCTAAACCTAACCCGAACCCTAACCCTAACCCTAACCCGAAACCGAATCCTAACCCTAATCCTAACCCTAACCCTACCCCTAACCCGAACACTAACCCCTAACCCTAACCCGAACCCTAACCCGAAACCTAACCCTAACCCTAACCCGAACCCTAACCTTAACCCTAACCCTAACTCTAACCCGAACCCTAACCCTAACCCTAACCCTAACCCGAACCCTAACCCTAACCATAACCCGAACCCTATCCTCTAACCCGAACCCGAACCCGAACCCTAACCCGATCCCGAACCCTAACACTACCCAGAACCCGAACCCAAAACATAACACTACCCTAACGCGAACCCTAACCCTAACCCTAACCGTAACCCGAACCATAACCCTAACCCTAACCCTAACCCTAACCCTCACCCGAACCCTAACCCTAACCCTAACCCTAACCCTACCCTAAACCCTAACCCTAACCCGAACCCTAACCCTAATCCTAACCCTAACCCTAACCCTAACCCGAACCCTAACCCTAACCCTAACCCGAACCCTAACCCGAACCCTAACCCTAACCCTAACCTGAACACTAACCCCTAACCCTAACCCGAACACGAACCCTAACCCGAACCCGAACCCTAAACCAAACCCGACACCGAACCCGAACCCTAAACCTAACCCTAACCCGAACCCTAACCCTAACCCTAACCCTATCCCGAACCCTAAACCTAACCCTAACCCGAACCCTAAACCTAACCCTAACCCGAACCCTAACCCTAACCCGAACCCGAACCCTAAACCTAACCCGAAACCTAACCCGAACCCAACCCTAATCCGAAACCTAACCCTAACCCGAACCCTAACTGTAACCCTAACCCTAACCCGAAACCTAAACCTAACCCGAACACTAACCCTAACCCTAACCCGAACCCTAACCCTAACCCGAACCCTAACCCGAACCCTAACCCGAACCCTAAACCTAACCCTAACCCTAACCCGAAACCGTACCCTAACCTGTACCCTAACCCTAACCCTAACCCGATCCCGAACCCTAACCCTAACCCGAACCCTAACCCTAACCCGAACCCGAACCCTAAACCTAACCCGAAACCTAACCTGAACCCAACCCTAATCCGAACCCTAACCCTAACCCGAACCCTAACCGTAACCCTAACCCTAACCCGAAACCTAAACCTAACCCGAACACTAACCCTAATCCTAACCCGAACCCTAACCCTAACCCGAACCCTAACCCGAACCCTAACCCGAACCCTAAACCTAACCCTAACCCTAAACCGAACCCGTACCCTAACCTGTACCCTAACCCTAACCCTAACCCGAACCCTAACCCTAACCCGAACCGGAACCCTAACCCTAACCCTAACCCTAACCCGAACCCTAACCCGAACCCTAACACAAACCCTAACCCGTACGCTAACCCGAAACCTAACCCTAACCCGAACCCGAACCCTAACCCTAACCCTAACCCTAACCCGAACCGGAACCCTAACCCTAACCCTAACCCTAACCCGAACCCTAACCCAAACCCTAAACCGAACCCTAACCAGAACCATAACCCTAACCCGAACCCGAACCCTAACCCTAACCCTAACCCTAACCCTAACCCTAACCAAACCCCTAACTCTAACCCTAACCCTAACCCTAACCCTAACCCTAAAACCTAACCCTAACCCTAACCCTAACCCTAACCCGAACCCGAACCCTAACCCTAACCCTAACCCGAACCCTAACCCGAACACTAAACCTAACCCGAACCCTAACCCTAAACCTAACCCTAACCCGAACCCGAACACTAACCCTAACCCTAAACCTAACCGGAACCCTAACCCAAACCCAACCCTAACCCGAACCCGAACCCTAACCCAAACCGAACCCGAACCCTAACCCTAACCCGAACCCTAACCCTAACCCTAAACCAAAACCTAAACCTAACCCTAACCCGAACCCTAACCCTAACCCGAACCCTAAACCTAACCCTAACCCAAATCCTAACCCTAACCCGAACCCGAACCCTAACCCGAACCCTAACCCTAACCCTAACCCGAACCCTAACCCTAACCCTAACACGAACCCTAACCCTAACCCTAACCCGAACCCTAAATCTAACCCTAACCCGAACCCTAACCCTAACCCTAACCCGAACCATAACCCTAACCCTAAACCTAACCCTAACCCGAACCCTAACCCTAACCCTAACCCTAACCCTAACCCGAACCCGAAACCTAACCCAAACCCGAACCCTAACCCGAAACCTAACCCTAACCCTTACACGAACCCTAACCCTAACCCTAACCCGAACCCTAACCCGAACCCTAACCCGAACCCTAACACGAACCCTAACCCGAACACTAACCCTAACCCTAACCCGAAACCTAACCCGAACCCTAGCCCTAACACTAACCCGAACCCTAACCCTAACCCTAACCCAAACCCTAACCCGAAACCTAAACCTAACCCTAACCCGAACCCGAACCTTAACCCTATCCCTAACTCTAACCCTAACCCCTAACCCGGACCCGAACTCGAACCCTAACCCTAACCCGAACCCTAACCCTACCACGAACCCGAACCCAAACCATAACCATAACCCTAACCCGAACCCTAACACTAACCCTAACACGAACCCTAACCCGAAACCTAACCCTAACCCTAACCCTAACCCTAACCCGAACACTAACCCTAACACTAACCCTAACCCTAACCCTAACCCCTAAACCTAACCCGAACCCGAACCCTAACTCGAACACTAACCCTAACCCTAACCCGAACCCTAACCCTAACACTAACCCTCACCCTAACCCGAACCCTAACCCTCAACCTAACCCTAACCCTAAACTTAACCCTAACCCTGACCCTAACCCGAACCCTAACCCTAACCCGAATACTAACCCTAACCCTAACCCGAACCTGAACCCGAAACCGAAACCTAACCCTAACCCTAACCCGAACCCTAACACGAACCCTAACCCTAACCCTAACCCTAAACCGAACCCTAACCCTAACCCTAACCAGAACCCTAATCTTAACCCTAACCCGACCCGCACCCTAACCCCTTACCCGAATCCTAACCCTAACCCGAACCCTAACCCGAACCCTAACCCTAACCCTAAGCCAAACCCTAACCCTAACCCTAAGCCAAACCCTAACCCGAACCCTAACCCTAACCCTAACCCTTATTCTAACCCGAACCCTAACCCTTACCATAACCCGATCCCTAACCTCTAACCCGAACCCGAACCCGAACCCTACCAGAACCCGAACCCTAACCCTACCCCGAACCCGAACCCAAACCATAACACTAACCCTGACGCGAACCCTAACCCTAACCCTAACCGTAACCCGAACCCTAACCCTAACGCTAACCCTAAACCTAACGCTAACCCTAACCCGAACCCTAACCCTAACCCGAAACCTAACCCTAACCCTAACCCGAACCCTAACCCTAACCCGAACCCTAACCCGAACCCTAACCCTAACCCGAACCCTAACCCTAACCCGAACCCGAACCCTAACCCTAACCCGAACCCTAAACTTAACCCAAACCCGAAACCTAATCCTAACCCGAACCCGAACCCTAACCCTAACCCGAAACCTAACGCGAACCCAACCCTAACCCGAACCCTAACCCTAACCCGAACCCTAACCTTAACCCTAACCCTAACCCGAAACTTAACCTAACCTGAACCCTAACCCTAAACCTAACCCGAACCCTAACCCTAACCCTAACCCGAAACCGAACCCTAACCCTAATCCTAACCCTAACCCTAACCCTAACCCGAACCCTAACCCCTAACCCTAACCCGAACCCTAACCCGAAACCTAACCCTAACCCTAACCCGAACCCTAACCTTAACCCTAACCCTAACTCTAACCCGAACCCTAACCCTAACCCTAACCCTAACCCGAACCCTAACCCTAACCATAACCCGAACCCTATCCTCTAACCCGAACCCGAACCCGAACCCTAACCCGATCCCGAACCCTAACACTACCCAGAACCCGAACCCAAAACATAACACTACCCTAACGCGAACCCTAACCCTAACCCTAACCGTAACCCGAACCATAACCCTAACCCTAACCCTAACCCTAACCCTCACCCGAACCCTAACCCTAACCCTAACCCTAACCCTACCCTAAACCCTAACCCTAACCCGAACCCTAACCCTAATCCTAACCCTAACCCTAACCCTAACCCGAACCCTAACCCTAACCCTAACCCGAACCCTAACCCGAACCCTAACCCTAACCCTAACCTGAACACTAACCCCTAACCCTAACCCGAACACGAACCCTAACCCGAACCCGAACCCTAACCCAAACCCGACACCGAACCCGAACCCTAAACCTAACCCTAACCCGAACCCTAACCCTAACCCTAACCCTATCCCGAACCCTAAACCTAACCCTAACCCGAACCCTAAACCTAACCCTAACCCGAACCCTAACCCTAACCCGAACCCGAACCCTAAACCTAACCCGAAACCTAACCCGAACCCAACCCTAATCCGAAACCTAACCCTAACCCGAACCCTAACTGTAACCCTAACCCTAACCCGAAACCTAAACCGAACCCGAACACTAACCCTAACCCTAACCCGAACCCTAACCCTAACCCGAACCCTAACCCGAACCCTAACCCGAACCCTAACCCTAACCCGAACCCGAACCCTAACCCTAACCCGAAACCTAACGCGAACCCAACCCTAACCCGAACCCTAACCCTAACCCGAACCCTAACCTTAACCCTAACCCTAACCCGAAAATTAACCTAACCTGAACTCTAACCCTAAACCTAACCCTAACCCTAACCCTAACCCTAACCCGAACCCGAACCCTAACCCTAACCCGAACCCTAACCCTAACCATAACCTTAACCCTAACCCTAACCGAACCCTAACCCTAACCCTAAACCTAACCCTAACCCTAACCTAACCTGAACCCTAACCCTAAACCTAAACTGAACCCTAACCCTAACCCTAACCCGAACCCGAAACCTAACCCTAAACCTAACCCTAACCCTAACCCTAACCCGAACCCTAACCCCTAACCCTAACCCGAACCCTAACCCGAAACCTAACCCTAACCCTAACCCGAACCCTAACCTTAACCCTAACCCTAACTCTAACCCGAACCCTAACCCTAACCCTAACCCTAACCCGAACCCTAACCCTAACCATAACCCGAACCCTAACCTCTAACCCGAACCCGAACCCGAACCCTAACCCGATCCCGAACCCTAACCCTACCCCGAACCCGAACCCAAAACATAACACTACCCTAACGCGAACCCTAACCCAAACCGTAACCCGAGCCATAACCCTAACACTAACCCTAACCCTAACCCTCAGCCGAACCCTAACCCTAACCCTAACCCTAACCCTACCCTAACCCCTAACCCTAACCCGAACCCTAACCCTAATCCTAACCCTAACCCTAACCCGAAACCTAACCCGAACCCTAACCCTAACCCTAACCTGAACACTAACCCCTAACCCTAACCCGAACACGAACCCTAACCCGAACCCGAACCCTAACCCAAACCCGACACCGAACCCGAACCCTAAACCTAACCCTAACCCGAACCCTAACCCTAACCCTAACCCTAACCCGAACCCTAACCCTAACCCTAACTCTAACCCTAAACCTAACCCTAACCCGAACCCTAACCCTAACCCTATCCCGAACCCTAACCCTAACCCTAACCCTAACCCTAACCCTAACCCTAAACCTAATCCTAATCCGAACCCTAACCCTAACCCTAACCCTAACCCGAACCCTAACCCTAACCCTAACCCTAAACCGAACCCTAACCCTAACCCTAACCAGAACCCTAATCTTAACCCTAACCCGACCCGCACCCTAACCCCTTACCTGAATCCTAACCCTAACCCGAACCCTAACCCGAACCCTAACCCTAACCCTAACCCCGAACCCGAAACCTAACCCTAACCCTAACCCTAACCCGAACCCTAACCCGTACCCTAACACGAACCCCAACCCTAAACCTAACCCGAACCCGAACCCGAACCCTAACACGAACCCGAACCATAACCCTAACCCGACCCTAACCCTAACCCTAACCCCAACCCTAACCCTAACCCTAACCCGACCCCAAACCCGAACCCTAACACGAACCCTAACCCTAACCCTAACCCTAACCCTAACCCTAACCCTATCCCGAACCCTAACCCTAACCCGAACCCGAACCCTAAACCTAACCCGAAACCTACCCGAACCCAACCCTAATCCGAAACCTAACCCTAACCCGAACCCTAACAGTAACCCTAACCCTAACCCGAAACCTAAACCTAACCCGAACACTAACCCTAACCCTAACCCGAACCCTAACCCTAACCCGAACCCTAACCCGAACCCTAACCCGAACCCTAAACCTAACCCTAACCCTAACCCGAACCCGTACCATAACCTGTACCCTAACCCTAACCCTAACCCGATCCCGAACCCTAACCCTAACCCTAACCCGAACCCTAACCCTAACCCGAACCCGAACCCTAAACGTAACCCGAAACCTAACCCGAACCCAACCCTAATCCGAACCCAAACCCTAACCCGAACCCTAACCGTAACCCTAACCCTAACCCGAAACCTAAACCTAACCCGAACACTAACCCTAACCCTAACCCGAACCCTAACCCTAACCCGAACCCTAACCCGAACCCTAACCCGAACCCTAAACCTAACCCTAACCCTAAACCGAACCCGTACCCTAACCTGTACCCTAACCCTAACCCTAACCCGAACCCTAACCCTAACCCGAACCGGAACCCTAACCCTAACCCTAACCCTAACCCGAACCCTAACCCGAACCCTAACCCGAACCCTAACACAAATCCTAACCCGTACGCTAACCCGAAACCTAACCCTAACCCGAACCCGAACCCTAACCCTAACCCTAACCCTAACCCGAACCGGAAACCTATCCCTAACCCTAACCCTAACCCGAACCCTAACCCAAACCCTAACCCGAACCCTAACCAGAACCATAACCCTAACCCGAACCCGAACCCTAACCCTAACCCTAACCCTAACTCTAACCCTAACCCAAACCCCTAACCCTAACCCTAACCCTAACACTAACCCTAACCCTAAAACCTAACCCTAAGCCTAACCCTAACCCTAACCCGAACCCGAACCCTAACCCTAACCCTAACCCGAACCCTAACCCGAACCCTAAACCTAACCCGAACCCTAACCCTAAACCTAACCCTAACCCGAACCTTAACCCTAACCCTAACCCGAACCCTAACCCTAACCCTAAACCTAACCGGAACCCTAACCCAAACCCAACCCTAACCCGAACCCGAACCCTAACCCAAACCGAACCCGAACCCTAACCCTAACCCGAACCCTAACCCTAACCCTAAACCAAAACCTAAACCTAACCCTAACCCGAACCCTAACCCTAACCCGAACCCTAAACCTAACCCTAACCCAAATCCTAACCCTAACCCGAACCCGAACCCTAACCCGAACCCTAACCCTAACCCTAACCCGAACCCTAACCCTAACCCTAACCCGAACCCTAACCCTAACCCTAACCCGAACCCTAAATCTAACCCTAACCTGAACCCTAACCCTAACCCTAACCCGAACCATAACCCTAACCCTAAACCTACCCTAACCCTAACCCTAACCCGAACCCTAAACCAAACCCTAACCCGACCCCTAACCGAACCCTAAAGCGAACCCTAAACCTAACCCTAACCCTAACCCTAACGCTACCCCGAACCCGAAACCTAACCCGAACCCGAACCCTAACCCTAACCCTAACCCTAACCCGAACCCTAACCCTAACCCTAACCCTAACCCGAACCTTAACCTGAACCCTAACCCTAACCCTACCCCGAACCCTAACCCTAACACTTACTATAACCCTAACCCTAACCCGAACCCTAACCCTAACCCTAACCGAACCCTAATCCGAACCCTAACCCTAACCCTAACCCTAACACTAACCCCTAACCCTAACCCGAAAACTAACCCTAACCCTAACCCGAACCCGAACCCTAACCCTAACCCTAACCCGAACCCTAACCCTAACCCAAACCCGAACCCTAACCCGAAACCTAACCCTAACCCTAACACGAACCCTAAACCTAACCCTAACCCGAACCCTAACCCGAACCCTAACCCGAACCCTAACCCGAACACTAACCCTAACCCTGACCCGAAACCTAACCCGAACCCTAGCCCTAACACTAACCCGAACCCTAACCCTAACCCTAACCCAAACCCTAACCCGAAACCTAAACCTAACCCTAACCCGAACCCGAACCTTAACCCTATCCCTAACTCTAACCCTAACCCCTAACCCGGACCCGAACACGAACCCTAACCCTAACCCGAACACTAACCCTACCACGAACCCGAACCCAAACCATAACCATAACCCTAACCCGAACCCTAACACTAACCCTAACACGAACCCTAACCCGAAACCTAACCCTAACCCTAACACTAACCCTAACCCGAACACTAACCCTAACACTAACACTAACCCTAACCCTAACCCCTAAACCTAACCCGAACCCGAACCCTAACTCGAACACTAACCCTAACCCTAACCCGAACCCTAACCCTAACACTAACCCTCACCCTAACCCGAACCCTAACCCTAAACCTAACCCTAACCCGAACCCTAACCGTAACCCTAACCCTAACCCGAAACCTAAACCTAACCCGAACACTAACCCTAACCCTAACCCGAACCCTAACCCTAACCCTAACCCGAACCCTAACCCGAACCCTAACCCGAACCCTAAACCTAACCCTAACCCTAACCCGAACCCGTACCATAACCTGTACCCTAACCCTAACCCTAACCCGATCCCGAACCCTAACCCTAACCCTAACACGAACCCTAACCCTAACCCGAACCCGAACCCTAAACCTAACCCGAAACCTAACCCGAACCCTAAACCTAACCCTAACCCTAAACCGAACCCGTACCCTAACCTGTACACTAACCCTAACCCTAACCCGAACCCTAACCCTAACCCGAACCGGAACCCTAACCCTAACCCTAACCCTAACCCGAACCCTAACCCGAACCCTAACCCGAACCCTAACACAAACCCTAAACCGTACGCTAACCCGAAACCTAACCCTAACCCGAACCCGAACCCTAACCCTAACCCTAACCCTAACCCTAACCCAAACCCCTAACCCTAACCCTAACCCTAACCCTAACCCTAACCCTAAAACCTAACCCTAAACCTAACGCTAACCATAACCCTAACCCGAACCCTAACCCTAACCCTAACCCGAACCCTAACCCGAACCCTAACCCTAAACCTAACCCGAACCCTAACCCTAAACCTAACCCTAACACTTACCCCTAACCCTAACCCGAACCCTAAACCGAACCCTAACCCTAACCCTAAGCGAAACCCTAACCCTAACCCTAAGCCAAAGCCTAACCCGAACCCTAACCCTAACCCTAACCCTTATTCTAACCCGAACCCTAACCCTTACCATAACCCGAACCCTAACCTCTAACCCGAACCCGAACCCGAACCCTACCAGAACCCGAACCCTAACCCTACCCCGAACCCGAACCCAAACCATAACACTAACCCTAACGCGAACCCTAACCCTAACCCTAACCGTAACCCGAACCCTAACCCTAACGCTAACCCTAAACCTAACGCTAACCCTAACCCGAACCCTAACCCTAACACTAACCCTCACCCTAACCCGAACCCTAACCCTAAACCTAACCCTAACCCGAACCCTAACCGTAACCCTAACCCTAACCCGAAACCTAAACCTAACCCGAACACTAACCCTAACCCTAACCCGAACCCTAACCCTAACCCTAACCCGAACCCGAACCCTAAACGTAACCCGAAACCTAACCCGAACCCAACCCTAATCCGAACCCTAACCCTAACCCGAACCCTAACCGTAACCCTAACCCAAACCCGAAACCTAAACCTAACCCGAACACTAACCCTAACCCTAACCCGAACCCTAACCCTAACCCGAACCCTAACCCGAACCCTAACCCGAACCCTAAACCTAACCCTAACCCTAAACCGAACCCGTACCCTAACCTGTACCCTAACCCTAACCCTAACCCGAACCATAACCCTAACCCGAACCGGAACCCTAACCCTAACCCTAACCCTAACCCGAACCCTAACCCGAACCCTAACCCGAACCCTAACACAAATCCTAACCCGTACGCTAACCCGAAACCTAACCCTAACCCGAACCCGAACCCTAACCCTAACCCTAACCCTAACCCGAACCGGATACCTATCCCTAACCCTAACCCTAACCCGAACCCTAACCCAAACCCTAACCCGAACCCTAACCAGAACCATAACCCTAACCCGAACCCGAACCCTAACCCTAACCCTAACCCTAACTCTAACCCTAACCCAAACCCCTAACCCTAACCCTAACCCTAACCCTAACCCTAAAACCTAACCCTAAGCCTAACCCTAACCCTAACCCGAACCCGAACCCTAACCCTAACCCTAACCCGAACCCTAACCCGAACCCTAAACCTAACCCGAACCCTAACCCTAAACCTAACCCTAACCCGAACCTTAACCCTAACCCAAACCCGAACCCTATCCCTAACCCTAAACCTAACCGGAACCCTAACCCAAACCCAACCCTAACCCGAACCCGAACCCTAACCCAAACCGAACCCGAACCCTAACCCTAACCCGAACCCTAACCCTAACCCTAAACCAAAACCTAAACCTAACCCTAACCCGAACCCTAACCCTAACCCGAACCCTAAACCTAACCCTAACCCAAATCCTAACCCTAACCCGAACCCTAACCCGAACCCTAACCCTAACCCTAACCCGAACCCTAACCCTAACCCTAACCCGAACCCTAACCCTAACCCTAACCCGAACCCTAAATCTAACCCTAACCTGAACCCTAACCCTAACCCTAACCCGAACCATAACCCTAACCCTAAACCTACCCTAACCCTAACCCTAACCCGAACCCTAAACCAAACCCTAACCCGACCCCTAACCGAACCCTAAAGCGAACCCTAAACCTAACCCTAACCCTAACCCTAACCCTAACGCTACCCCGAACCCGAAACCTAACCCGAACCCGAACCCTAACCCTAACCCTAACCCTAACCCGAACCCTAACCCTAACCCTAACCCTAACCCGAACCTTAACCTGAACCCTAACCCTAACCCTACCCCGAACCCTAACCCTAACACTTACTATAACCCTAACCCTAACCCGAACCCTAACCCTAACCCTAACCGAACCCTAATCCGAACCTTAACCCTAACCCTAACCCTAACACTAACCCCTAACCCTAACCCGAAAACTAACCCTAACCCTAACCCGAACCCGAACCCTAACCCTAACCCTAACCCGAACCCTAACCCTAACCCAAACCCGAACCCTAACCCGAAACCTAACCCTAACCCTAACACGAACCCTAACCCTAACCCTAACCCGAACCCTAACCCGAACCCTAACCCGAACCCTAACCCGAACACTAACCCTAACCCTGACCCGAAACCTAACCCGAACCCTAGCCCTAACACTAACCCGAACCCTAACCCTAACCCTAACCCAAACCCTAACCCGAAACATAAACCTAACCCTAACCCGAACCCGAACCTTAACCCTATCCCTAACTCTAACCCTAACCCCTAACCCGGACCCGAACACGAACCCTAACCCTAACCCGAACACTAACCCTACCACGAACCCGAACCCAAACCATAACCATAACCCTAACCCGAACCCTAACACTAACCCTAACACGAACCCTAACCCGAAACCTAACCCTAACCCTAACCCTAACCCTAACCCGAACACTAACCCTAACACTAACCCTAACCCTAACCCTAACCCCTAAACCTAACCCGAACCCGAACCCTAACTCGAACACTAACCCTAACCTAACCCGAACCCTAACCCTAACACTAACCCTCACCCTAACCCGAACCCTAACCCTAAACCTAACCCTAACCCGAACCCTAACCGTAACCCTAACCCTAACCCGAAACCTAAACCTAACCCGAACACTAACCCTAACCCTAACCCGAACCCTAACCCTAACCCGAACCCTAACCCGAACCCTAACCCGAACCCTAAACCTAACCCTAACCCTAACCCGAACCCGTACCATAACCTGTACCCTAACCCTAACCCTAACCCGATCCCGAACCCTAACCCTAACCCTAACACGAACCCTAACCCTAACCCGAACCCGAACCCTAAACCTAACCCGAAAACTAACCCGAACCCTAAACCTAACCCTAACCCTAAACCGAACCCGTACCCTAACCTGTACCCTAACCCTAACCCTAACCCGAACCCTAACCCTAACCCGAACCGGAACCCTAACCCTAACCCTAACCCGAACCCTAACCCTAACCCGAACCCTAACCCGAACCCTAACCCGAACCCTAACACAAACCCTAAACCGTACGCTAACCCGAAACCTAACCCTAACCCGAACCCGAACCCTAACCCTAACCCTAACCCTAACCCTAACCCTAACCCTAACCCAAACCCCTAACCCTAACCCTAACACTAACCCTAACCCTAACCCTAAAACCTAACCCTAAACCTAACGCTAACCATAACCCTAACCCGAACCCTAACCCTAACCCTAACCCGAACCCTAACCCGAACCCTAACCCTAAACCTAACCCGAACCCTAACCCTAAACCTAACCCTAACACTTACCCCTAACCCTAACCCGAACCCTAAACCGAACCCTAACCCTAACCCTAAGCCAAACCCTAACCCTAACCCTAAGCCAAACCCTAACCCGAACCCTAACCCTAACCCTAACCCTTATTCTAACCCGAACCCTAACCCTTACCATAACCCGAACCCTAACCTCTAACCCGAACCCGAACCCGAACCCTACCAGAACCCGAACCCTAACCCTACCCCGAACCCGAACCCAAACCATAACACTAACCCTAACGCGAACCCTAACCCTAACCCTAACCGTAACCCGAACCCTAACCCTAACGCTAACCCTAAACCTAACGCTAAGCCTAACCCGAACCCTAACCCTAACCCGAAACCTAACCCTAACCCTAACCCGAACCCTAACCCTAACCATAACCCGAACCCTAACCCGAACCCTAACACGAACCCTAACCCTAAACCTAACCCTAACCCGAACCCTAACCCTAACCCGAACCCGAACCCTAACCCTAACCCGAACCCTAAACTTAACCCAAACCCGAAACCTAATCCTAACCCGAACCCGAACCCTAACCCTAAACCGAAACCTAACGCGAACCCAACCCTAACCCGAACCCTAACCCTAACACGAACCCTAACCTTAACCCTAACCCTAACCTGAAACTTAACCTAACCTAAACCCTAACCCTAAACCTAACCCGAACCCTAACCCT
>JAVLSZ010000096.1:1060000-1065000 GCA_032313775.1 Urocyon cinereoargenteus | reverse complement strand
ACCTAACCCTAACCCTAACCCTAACCCTAACCCGAACCCTAACACTAAACCTAACACGACATCTAACCCGAACCCTAACACGAACCCTAACCCTAACCCGAACCCTAACCCTAACACAAACCCGAACCCTAACCCTAACCCGAACCCTAACCCTTACCCTAACCCGAACCCTAACCCTAACCCTAACCCGAAACCGAACCCTAACCCTAACCCGAAACCTAACCCGAACCCAACCCTAACCCGAAACTAACCCTAACCCGAACCCTAACCCTAACCCTAACCCTAACCCGAAACCTAAACCTAACCTGAACCCTAACCCTAAACCTAACCCGAACCCGAACCCTAACCCTAACCCGAACCCGAACCCTAACCCTAACCCTAACCCTAACCCGAACCCTAACCCGAACCCTGACCCTAACACTAACCCTAACCCGAAACCTAACCCGAACCTTAACCCTAACCCTAACCCGAATCCGAACCCTAACCCGAACCCGAACCCTAACCCGAACCCTAACCCTAACTCTAACCCGATCCCTAACCCGAACCTTAACCCTAACCCTAACCCGAATCTGAACCCTAACCCGAACCCGAACCCTAACCCGAATCCTAACCCTAACTCTAACCCGATCCCTAACCCGAACCCTAACCCTAACCCTATACCGAACCCTAACCCTAACCCTAACCCCTAACCCTAACCATAACCCTAACACGAACCCTAACCCTAACCCTAACCCTAACCCTAACCCGAATCCGAACCCTAACCCGAACCCTACCCCTAACCCTAATCCGAACCCTAACCCCAACCCTAACCCTAACCCTAACCCAAACCCAAACCCTAACCCTAACCCGAAACCTAACCTTAACCAGAACCCTAACCCTAACCCGAACCCTGACCCTAACCCTAACCCGAACACGAACCCGAACCCTAACCCTAACCCTAACCCGAAACCTAACCCTAACCCGAACCCTAACCCTAAACCTAACCCGAACCCTAACCCTAACCCTAACCCGAACCCTAACCCTAACCCTAAACCTAACCGGAACCCTAACCCAAACCCAACCCTAACCCGAACCCGAACCCTAACCCTAACCCCAACCCGAACCCTAACCCTAACCCGAACCCTACCCCTAACCCTAACCCAAAAGCTAAATCTAACCCTTACCCGAACCCTAACCCTAACCCGAACCCTAACACTAACCCTAACCCGAATCCTAACCCTAACCCGAACCCGAACCCTAACCCGAACCCTAACCCTACCCTAACCCTAACCCGAACCCTAACCCTAACCCTAACCCGAACCCTAACCCTAACACTAACCCGAACCCTAAATCTAACCCTAACCCGAACCCTAACCCTAACCCTAACGCTAACCCTAACCCTAACCCGAACCCGAACCCTAAACCTAACCCTAACCCGAACCCTAACCCTAACCCTAACCCTAACCCTAACCCCTAACCGTAACCCTAACCCTAACCCTAACCCTAACCCTAAAACCTAACCCTAACCCGAACCCTCACCCTAACCCTAACCCTAACCCTAACCCGAACACTAACCCTAACACTAACCCTAACCCTAACCCGAACCCTAACCCTAACCCTAACCCTAACACTAACCCGAACCCTAACCCTAAACCTAACCCGAACCCTAACCCTAATCCGAACCCTAACCCTAACCCTAACCCAAACCTGAACCCTAAACCGAATCCTAACCCTAACCCTAACCCGAACCCTCACCCGAACCCTAACCCTAACCCTAACCCTAAAACGAACCCTAAACCTAACCCTAACCAGAACCATAATCCTAACCCTAACCCGACCCGAACCCTAACCCCTTACCCGAATCCTAACCCTAACCCGAAACCTAACCCGAACCCTAACCCTAACCCTAAACCCGAACCCGAAACCTAACACTAAACCTAAACCTAACCCGAACCCTAACCCGAAACCTAACACGAACCCCAACACTAACCCTAACCCGAACCCGAACCCGAAACCTAACACGAAACCGAACCATAACCCTAACGCTAACCCTAACCCGAAACCTAACCCTAACCCTAACCCGACACCTAACCCGAACCCTAACACGAACCCTAACCCTAACCCTAACCCTAACCCGAACCCTAACCCTAACCCTAACCCGAACCCTAACCCTAACCCTAACCCGAACCCTAACCCTAACCCGAACCCGAACCCTAAAACTAACCCGAAACCTAACCCGAACCCAACCCTAATCCGAACCCTAACCCTAACCCGAACCCTAACCGTAACCATAACCCTAATCCGAAAGCTAAACCTATCCCGAACACTAACCCTAACACTAACCCGAAACCTAACCCTAACCCGAACCCTAACCCGAACCCTAACCCGAACACTAAACCTAACCCTAACCCTAACCCGAACCCGTACCCTAACCTGTACCCTAACCCTAACCCTAACACGAACCCTAACCCTAACCCTAACCGGAACCCTAACCCTAACCCTAACCCGAACCCTAACCCGAACGGTAACCCGAACCCTAACCCAAACCCTAACCCGAACCCTAACCCGAACCATAACCCTAACCCGAACCCGAAACCTAACCCTAACCCTAACCCTAACCCAAACCCCTAACCCTAACCCTAACCCTAACCCTAACCCTAAAACCTAACCCTAACCCTAACCCTAACCCTAACCCGAACCCGAACCCTAACCCTAACCCTAACCCAAACCCTAACCTGAACCCTAAACCTAACCCTAACCCTAACCCTAACCCTAAACCTAACCCTAACCCGAACCCTAACCCTAACCCTAACCCGAACCCTAACCCTAACCCTAAACCTTACCGGAACCCTAACCCAAACCCAACTCTAACCCGAACCCGAACCCTAACCCAAACCGAAACCGAACCCTAACCCTAACCCGAACCCTAACACTAACCCTAACCCAAAACCTAAACCTAACCCTAACCCGAACCCTAACCCTAACCAGAACCCTAAACCTAACCCTAACCCAAATCCTAACCCTAACCCGAACCCGAACCCTAACCCGAACCCTAACCCTAACCCTAACCCTAACCCGAACCATAACCCTAACCCTAACCCGAACCCTAACCCTAACCCTAAACCGAACCCTAAATCTAACCCTAACCCGAACCCTAACCCTTACCCTAACCCTAACCCGAACCATAACCCTAACCCTAAACCTAACCCTAACCCGAACACTAACCCTAACCCTAACCCTAACCCTAACCCGAAACCGAAACCTAACCCAAACCCGAACCCTAACCCGAAACCTAACACTAACCCTAACACGAATCCTAACCCTAACCCTAACCCGAACCCTAACCCGAACCCTAACCCGAACCCTAACACGAACCCTAACCCGAACACTAACCCTAACCCTAACCCGAAACCTAACCCGAACCCTAGCCTTAACCCTAACCCGAACCCTAACCCTAACCCTAACCCAAACCCTAACCCAAACCCTAACCCTAACCCTAACCCTAACCCGAACCTTAACCCTATCCCTAACTCTAAACATAACCCCTAACCCGGACCCGAACTCGAACCCTAACCCTAACCCGAAACATAACCCTACCACGAACCCGAACCCAAACCATAACCATAACCCTAAACCGAACCCTAACACTAAACCTAACCCGAACCCTAACCCGAAACCTAACCCTAACCCTAACCCTAACCCTAACCCGAAAACTAACCCTAACACTAACCCTAACCCTAACCCTAAACCCTAAACCTAACTCGAACCTAACCCTAACTCGAACACTAACCCTAACCCTAACCCGAACCCTAACCCGAACCCTAACCCTAACCCTAACCCGACCCCTAACCCGAAACCTAACACGAACCCTAACCCTAACCCTAACCCTAACCCTATCCCGAACCCTAACCCTAACCCTAACCCGAACCCTAAACCTAACCCTAATCCGAACCCTAACCCTAACCCGAACCCTAACCGTAACCCTAACCCTAACCCGAAACATAAACCTAACATGAACACTAACCCTAACCCTAACCCGAACCCTAACCCTAACCCGAACCCTAACCCGAACCCTAACCCGAACCCTAAACCTAACCCTAACCCTAACACGACCCCGTACCCTAACCTGTACCCTAACACTAACCCTAACCCGAACCCTAAACCTAACCCGAACCGGAACCCTAACCCTAACCCTAACGCTAACCCGAACCCTAACCCGAACCCTAACCCGAACCCTAACACAAACCCTAACCCGTACGCTAACCCGAAACCTAACCCTAACCCGAACCCGAACCCTAACCCTAACCCTAACCCTAACCCTAACCCCTAACCCTAACCCTAACCCTAACCCTAACCCTAAAACCTAACCCTAAACCTAACCCTAACCATAACCCTAACCCGAACCCTAACCCTAACCCTAACCCGAACCCTAACCCGAACCCTAACCCTAAACCTAACCCGAACCCTAACCCTAAACCTAACCCTAACCCTTACCCCTAACCCTAAACTGAACCCTAAACCGAACCCTAACCCTAACCCTAAGCCAAACCCTAACCCTAACCCTAAGCCAAACCCTAACCAGAACTCTAACCCTAACCCTAACCCTTACTCTAACCCGAACCCTAACCCTTACCATAATCCGAACACTAACCTCTAACCCGAACCCGAACCCGAACCCTAACCAGAACCCGAACCCTAACCCTACCCCGAACCCGAACCCAAACCATAACACTAACCCTAACGCGAACCCTAACCCTAACCCTAACCGTAACCCGAACCCTAACCCTAACGCTAACCCTAAACCTAACGCTAACCCTAACCCGAACCCTAACCCTAACCCGAACCCTAACCCTAACCCGAACCCGAACCCTAACCCTAACCCGAACCCTAAACCTAACCCAAACCCGAAACCTAATCCTAACCCTAACTCGAACCCTAAACCTAACCCTAACCATAACCCGAACCCTAACCTCTAACCCGAACCCGAACCCGAACCCTAACCCGATCCCGAACCCTAACCC
>JAVLSZ010000096.1:1055000-1057500 GCA_032313775.1 Urocyon cinereoargenteus | reverse complement strand
ACCCTAACCCGAACCCTAACCCTAACACTAACCCGAACCCTAAATCTAACCCTAACCCGAACCCTAACCCTAACCCTAACGCTAACACTAACCCTAACCCGAACCCGAACCCTAAACCTAACCCTAACCCGAACCCTAACCCTAACCCTAACCCTAACCCTAACCCCTAACCGTAACCCTAACCCTAACCCTAACCCTAACCCTAAAACCTAACCCTAACCCGAACCCTCACCCTAACCCTAACCCTAACCCTAACCCGAACACTAACCCTAACACTAACCCTAACCCTAACCCGAACCCTAACCCTAACCCTAACCCTAACACTAACCCGAACCCTAACCCTAAACCTAACCCGAACCCTAACCCTAATCCGAACCCTAACCCTAACCCTAACCCAAACCTGAACCCTAAACCGAATCCTAACCCTAACCCTAACCCGAACCCTCACCCGAACCCTAACCCTAACCCTAACCCTAAAACGAACCCTAAACCTAACCCTAACCAGAACCATAATCCTAACCCTAACCCGACCCGAACCCTAACCCCTTACCCGAATCCTAACCCTAACCCGAAACCTAACCCGAACCCTAACCCTAACCCTAAACCCGAACCCGAAACCTAACACTAAACCTAAACCTAACCCGAACCCTAACCCGAAACCTAACACGAACCCCAACACTAACCCTAACCCGAACCCGAACCCGAAACCTAACACGAAACCGAACCATAACCCTAACGCTAACCCTAACCCGAAACCTAACCCTAACCCTAACCCGACACCTAACCCGAACCCTAACACGAACCCTAACCCTAACCCTAACCCTAACCCGAACCCTAACCCTAACCCTAACCCGAACCCTAACCCTAACCCTAACCCGAACCCTAACCCTAACCCGAACCCGAACCCTAAAACTAACCCGAAACCTAACCCGAACCCAACCCTAATCCGAACCCTAACCCTAACCCGAACCCTAACCGTAACCATAACCCTAATCCGAAAGCTAAACCTATCCCGAACACTAACCCTAACACTAACCCGAAACCTAACCCTAACCCGAACCCTAACCCGAACCCTAACCCGAACACTAAACCTAACCCTAACCCTAACCCGAACCCGTACCCTAACCTGTACCCTAACCCTAACCCTAACACGAACCCTAACCCTAACCCTAACCGGAACCCTAACCCTAACCCTAACCCGAACCCTAACCCGAACGGTAACCCGAACCCTAACCCAAACCCTAACCCGAACCCTAACCCGAACCATAACCCTAACCCGAACCCGAAACCTAACCCTAACCCTAACCCTAACCCAAACCCCTAACCCTAACCCTAACCCTAACCCTAACCCTAAAACCTAACCCTAACCCTAACCCTAACCCTAACCCGAACCCGAACCCTAACCCTAACCCTAACCCAAACCCTAACCTGAACCCTAAACCTAACCCTAACCCTAACCCTAACCCTAAACCTAACCCTAACCCGAACCCTAACCCTAACCCTAACCCGAACCCTAACCCTAACCCTAAACCTTACCGGAACCCTAACCCAAACCCAACTCTAACCCGAACCCGAACCCTAACCCAAACCGAAACCGAACCCTAACCCTAACCCGAACCCTAACACTAACCCTAACCCAAAACCTAAACCTAACCCTAACCCGAACCCTAACCCTAACCAGAACCCTAAACCTAACCCTAACCCAAATCCTAACCCTAACACGAACCCGAACCCTAACCCGAACCCTAACCCTAACCCTAACCCTAACCCGAACCATAACCCTAACCCTAACCCGAACCCTAACCCTAACCCTAAACCGAACCCTAAATCTAACCCTAACCCGAACCCTAACCCTTACCCTAACCCTAACCCGAACCATAACCCTAACCCTAAACCTAACCCTAACCCGAACACTAACCATAACCCTAACCCTAACCCTAACCCGAAACCGAAACCTAACCCAAACCCGAACCCTAACCCGAAACCTAACACTAACCCTAACACGAATCCTAACCCTAACCCTAACCCGAACCCTAACCCGAACCCTAACCCGAACCCTAACACGAACCCTAACCCGAACACTAACCCTAACCCTAACCCGAAACCTAACCCGAACCCTAGCCTTAACCCTAACCCGAACCCTAACCCTAACCCTAACCCAAACCCTAACCCTAACCCTAACCCTAACCCGAACCTTAACCCTATCCCTAACTCTAAACCTAACCCCTAACCCGGACCCGAACTCGAACCCTAACCCTAACCCGAAACATAACCCTACCACGAACCCGAACCCAAACCATAACCATAACCCTAAACCGAACCCTAACACTAAACCTAACCCGAACCCTAACCCGAAACCTAACCCTAACCCTAACCCTAACACTAACCCGAAAACTAACCCTAACACTAACCCTAACCCTAACCCTAAACCCTAAACCTAACTCGAACCTAACCCTAACTCGAACACTAACCCTAACCCTAACCCGAACCCTAACCCGAA
>JAVLSZ010000096.1:1037500-1050000 GCA_032313775.1 Urocyon cinereoargenteus | reverse complement strand
CGCCACCCAGGGATCCCCGGAACCCAAATCCTAACCCTAACCTGACCCGAAACCTAACCCCTTACCCGAATCCTAACCCTAACCCGAACCCTAACCCGAACCCTAACCCTAACCCTAACCCCGAACCCGAACCCTAAACCTAACCCTAAACCGAAACCTAACGCTAACCCGAACCCGAACCCTAACCCTAACCCGAACCCTAAACCTAACCCAAACCCGAAACCTAATCCTAACCCGAACCCGAACCCTAACTCTAACCCGAAACCTAACGCGAACCCAACCCTAACCCGACCCCTAACCCTAACCCGAACCCTAACCTTAACCCTAACCCTAACCCGAAACTTAACCTAACCTGAACCCTAACCCTAAACCTAACCCGAACCCTAACCCTAACCCTAACCCGAACCCGAACCCTAACCCTAAACCTAACCCTAACCCTAACCCTAACCCGAACCCTAACCCGAAACCTAACCCTAACCCTAACCCGAACCCTAACCTTAACCCTAACCCTAACTCTAACCCGAACCCTAACCCTAACCCTAACCATAACCCGAAACCTAACCTCTAACCCGAACCCGAACCCGAACCCTAACCCGATCCCGAACCCTAACCCTACCCCGAACCCGAACCCAAAACATAACACTAACCCTAACGCGAACCCTAAACCTAACCCTAACCGTAACCCGAACCCTAACCCTAACCCTAACCCTACCCTAACCCCTAACCCTAACCCGAACCCTAACCCTAATCCTAACCCTAACCCTAACCCTAAACCGAACCCTAACCCGAACCCTAACACGAACCCCAACCCCTAACCCGAACCCGAACCCGAACCCTAACCCGATCCCGAACCCTAACCCTACCCCGAACCCGAACCCAAAACATAACACTAACCCTAACGCGAACCCTAAACCTAACCCTAACCGTAACCCGAACCCTAACCCTAACCCTAACCCTACCCTAACCCCTAACCCTAACCCGAACCCTAACCCTAATCCTAACCCTAACCCTAACCCTAACCCGAACCCTAACCCGAACCCTAACACGAACCCCAACCCTAACCCTAACCCGAACCCGAACCCGAACCCTAACACGAACCCGAACCATAACCCTAACCCGAACCCTAACCCTAACCCTAACCCGAACCCTAACCCTAACCCTAACCCGACCCCTAACCCGAACCCTAACACGAACCCTAACCCTAACCCTAACCCTAACCCTATCCCGAACCCTAACCCTAACCCTAACCCGAACCCTAAACCTAACCCTAACCCGAACCCTAACCCTAACCCGAACCCGAACCCTAAACCTAACCCGAAACCTAACCCGAACCCAACCCTAATCCGAACCCTAACCCTAACCCGAACCCTAACCGTAACCCTACCCTAATCGAAACCTAAACCTAACACGAACACTAACCCTAACCCTAACCCAAACCCTAACCCTAACCCGAACTCTAACCCGAACCCTAACCCGAACCCTAAACCTAACCCTAACCCTAAACCGAACCCGTACCCTAACCTGTACCCTAACCCTAACCCTAACCCGAACCCTAACCCTAACCCGAACCGGAACCCTAACCCTAACCCTAACCCTAACCCTAACCCGAACCCTAACCCGAACCCTAACCCGAACCCTAACACAAACCCTAACCCGTACGCTAACCCGAACCCTAACCCTAACCCGAACCCTAACCCTAACCCTAACCCGAACCCTAACCCTAACCCTAACCCGACCCCTAACCCTAACCCGAACCCTAACCCTAACCCGAAACCTAACCCGAACCCAACCCTAACCCGAAACCTAACCCTAACACGAACCATAACCTTAACCCTAAACCCTAACCCGAAACCTAAACCTAACCTGAAACCTAACCCTAAACATAACCCGAATCCTAACCCGATCCCTAAACCTAACCAGAACCCGAACCCTAAACCTAAACCTAACCCTAACACTAACCCCTAACCCTAACCCGAACCCTAACACGAACCCTAACCCTAACCCTAACCCGAACACTAACCCTAACCCTAACCCAAAACCTAACCCGAAACCTAAACCTAACCCTAACCCTAACCCTAACCAGAACCCTAACCCTAACCATAAACTGAAACCTAACCTCTAACCCGAACCCGAACCCGAACCCTAAACCGAACCCGAACCCTAACCCTACCCCGAACCCGAACACAAACCATAACACTAACACTAACGCGAACCCTAAACCTAACCCTAACCGTAACCCGAACCCTAACCCTAACCCTAACCCTAACCCTAACCCGAACCCTAACCCTAACCCTAACCTTAACACTACCCTAACCCCTAACCCTAACCCGAACCCTCACACTAACCCTAACCCTAACCCTAACCCTAAGCCGAACCCTAACCCTAACACTAACCCGAACACTAACCCGAACCCTAACCCTAACCCTAACCTGAACACTAACCCGTATCCCAAACCGAACCCGAAACCTAACCCGAACACGAACCCTAACCCGAAACCGAACCCTAACCCAAACCCGAACCCGAACCCGAACCATAAACCTAACCCTAACCCGAACCCTAACCCTAACCCTAACCCTAACCCTAACCCGAACCCTAACCCTAACCCTAACCCTAACCCGTACATTAACCCGTACCCTAACCCTAACCCGTATCCTAACCCTAACCCTAACCCTAACCCTTTCCTGAACCTAACCCTAACCCTAACCCTAACCCGTACCCTAAACCTAACCCTAAACCTAACCCTCACCCTAACACGTACGCTAACCCTAACCCTAACAGTAACCCTAACCCTAACCCGTACCCTAACCCTAACCCGTACCCTAACCCTAACCATAGCCCTAACCCTAACCCCTAAACCTAACCCTAACCCGTACCCTAAGCATAACACTAACCCTAACCCCTAACCCTAACTCTACCAAGTACTCTAACCCTAACCCTAACCCGTACCCTAACCCGTACCCTAACACTAACCCGTACCCTAACCCTAACCCTAACCCGTACCCTAACCCTAACCCGTACCCTAACCCTAACCCTAACCCTAACCCTAACCCTAACCCCTAACCCTAACCCTAACCCGTACAATAACCCTAACGATAACCCGTACCCTAAAACTAACCCGTACCCTAAACCTAACCCGTACCCTAACCCTAACCCCTACCCTAACCCTAACCCGTAACCTAACCCTAACCCGTACACTAACACTAACTCTAACCCTAACCCTAACCCGTACCCTAAACCTTACACTAATCCGTACCCTAACCTTAACCCGTACCCTAACCAGTACCCTAACACTAACCCTAACCCTAAACCGTACCCTAAACCTAACCCTAACCCTAACCATAACCCTAACCCTTACCCTAATCCTAACCCTAACCCGTACCCTAACCCTAACCCTAACCCTAAACCTAACCCTAACCCGTACCCTAACCCTAACCCTAACCCTAACCCGTACACTAAACCTAAACCTAACCCTAACCCTAACCCTTAACCTAACCCGTACCCTAATCCTAACCCTAACCCTAATCCTAACCCTAACCCTAACACTAACCCGTACCCTAACCCTAACCCTAACCCTAACCCTAACCCTAACCCGTACCCTAAACCTAACCCTAACCCTAATCCTAACTCTAACCCTAACAATAACCCGTACCCTAACCCTAACCCTAATCCGTACCCTAACCCTAACCCGTTCCCTAAACCTAACCCTAAACCTAACCTTAACCCGTACCCTAACCCTAACCCGTACGCTAACCCTAACCCTAACCCTAACCCTTAACCGAACCCGTACCCTTATCCTAACCCTAACCCTAATCCTAACCCTAACCCTAACACTAACACGTACCCTAACCCTAAGACTAACCCTAACCCGTACCCTAAACCTAACCCTAACCCTAATCCTAACCCTAACCCTAACTCTAACCCGTACCCTAAACCTAACCCTAACCCTAACCCTAACCCGTAACCTAACCCTAACCCTAACACTAACCCTAACCCGTACCCTAACCCTAACCCTAAACCTAACACTAACCCGTACCCTAACACGTATCCTAACCCTAAACCTAATCCTAAACATAACACTAACCCTAACCTGTACCCTAACCCTAACCCTAACACTTAACCTAACCCGTACCCTAACCCTAACCCTAACCCTAATCCTAACCCTAACCCTAACACTAACCCGTACCCTAACCCTAACCCTAACCCTAACCCGTATCCTAAACCTAACCCTAACCCTAACCCTAACCCTTTCCTAACCCTAACCCTAACCCTAACCCTAAACCTAACCCTAACCCGTACCCTAACACTAACCTGTACCCTAAACCTAACCCTAAACCTAAACCTAACCCTAACCCGTACGCTAACCCTAACCCTAACCCTAACCCTAACCCGTACCCTAACCCTAACCCTAACCCTAACCCTAACCCCTAAACCTAACACTAACCCTAACCCTAACCCTAAACCTAACCCTAACCCATACCCTAACCCTAACTCGTACGCTAACCCTAACCCTAACACTAACCCTAACCCGTACCCTAACCCTAACCCTAACCCTAACCCCTAAGCCTAACTCTAACAAGTACCCTCACCCTAACCTTAACCCGTACACTAACCCTAACCCGTACCCTAACCCTAACACGTACCCTAACCCTAACCCTAACCCATACCCTAACCCTAACCCGTACCCTAACCCTAACCCTAACCCTAACCCCTAAACCTAACACTAACCCGTACAATAACCCTAACCCTAACCCGTACCCTAAACCTAACCCGTACCCTAACCCTAACCCTAACCCTAACCCTAACCCTAACCCGTACCCTAACCATAACCCTAACTCGTACCCTAACCCTAACCCGTACCCTAACCCTAACTCTAACCCTAACCCTAACCCGTACCCTAACCCGTACCCTAACCCTAACCCTAACCCTAACCCATACCCTAACCCTAACACCTAACCCTAACCCTAAACCGTACCCTAAAACTAATCCTAACCATAACCCGTACCCTAACCCTAACCCTAACCCTAACCCGTACCCTTACCCTAACCCTAACCAGTACCCTAACCCTAACCCTAAGCCGTACGCTAACTCTAACCCGTAACCTTACCCTAACCCGAACCCGAACCCTAACCCGTACCCTCACCCTAAAACTAACCCTAACCCTAACCCGAACCCTAACTCGTACCCTAACCCTAACCCTAACCCTAACTCTAACCCATACCCTAACCCTAACACCTAACCCTAACCCTAAACCGTACCCTAAAACTAATCCTAACCATAACCCGTACCCTAACCCTAACCATAACCCTAACCCGTACCCTTACCCTAACCCTAACCAGTACCCTAACCCTAACCCTAACCCGTACCCTAACTCTAACCCGTACCCTAACCCTAACCCTAACCCGAACCCTAGCCCGTACCCTCACCCTAAACCTAACCCTAAACCTAACCCGAACCCTAACTCGTACCCTAACCCTAACCCTAACCCTAACCCTTAACCTAACCCGTACCCTAACCCTAACCCTAACCCTAACCCTAACCCTAATCCTAACACTAACCCTAACACTAACCCATAACCTAACCCTAAACCTAATCCGTACCCTAACCCTAACCCGTACCCTAAACCTAACCCTAAACCTAACCCTAACCCGTACCCTAACCCTAACCCGTACCCTAACCCTAACCCTAACCCTAACCCTTAACCGAACCCGTACCCTTATCCTAACCCTAACCCTAATCCTAACCCTAACCCTAACACTAACCCGTACCCTAACCTTAACACTAACCCTAACCCGTACCCTAAACCTAACCCTAACCCTAATCCTCACCCTGACCCTAACACTAACCCGTACCCTAACCCTAACCCTAACCCTAACCCTAACCCGTAACCTAACCCTAACCCTAACCCTAACCCGTACCCTAACCCTAACCATAACCCTAACACTAACCCGTACCCTAACCCGTATCCTAACCCTAACCCTAATCCTAAACCTAACCCTAACCCTAACCCGTACCCTAACCCTAACCCTAACACATAACCTAACCCGTACCGTAACCCTAACCCTAACCCTAATCCTAACCCTAACCCTAACACGAACCCGTACCCTAAACCTAACCCTAACCCTAACCCTAACCCGTACCCTAACCCTAACCCGTACCCTAAACCTAACCCTAACCCTAAACCCTAACCCTAACCCTAACCCTAACCCTAACCCTAACACTAACCCGTACCCTAACCCTAACCCTAACCCTAACACTAACCCTAACCCGTACCCTAACCCTAACCCATACCCTAACCCTAATCCGTACCCTAACCCTAACCTTACCCCTAACCCTAACCCTTTCCTAAACCTAACCCTAACCCTAAACCTAACCCTAACCCGTACCCTAACCCGTACCCTATCCCTAACCCTAACCCTAACCCTAACCCGTACCCTAACCCTAACCCTTACCCTAAACCTAACCCTAAACCTAACCCTCACCCTAACACGTACGCTAAACCTAACCCTAACTGTAACCCTAACCCTAACCCGTACCCTAACCCTAAACCCTAACCCTAACCCTAACCCGTACCCTAACCCTAACCCTAAACCTAACCCTAACCCCTAAACCTAACACTAACCCGTACCCTAACCCTAACCCTAACCCGTACCCTAACCCTAACTCGTACGCTAACCCTAACCCTAACACTAACCCTAACCCGTACCCTAAGCCTAACCCTAACCCTAACCCCTAACCCTAACTCTAACAAGTACCCTAACCCTAACCCTAACCCGTACCCTAACCCTAATTCGTACCCTAACCCTAACCCGTACCCTAACCCTAACCCTAACCCGTACCCTAACCCTAACCCGTACCCTAACCCTAGCCCTAACCGTAACCCTAACCCTAACCCCTAACCCTAACCCTAACCCATACAATAACCCTAACGATAACCCGTACCCTAATCCTAACCCGTACAATAACCCTAACCCTAACCCTAACCCTAACCCGTACCCTAACCCTAACCCGTACCCTAATCGTAACCTGTACCCTAACCCTAACTCTTACTCTAACCCTAACCCGTACCCTAACCCTTACACTAACCCGTACCCTAACCTTAACCCGTACCCTAACCAGTACTCTAAACCTAACGCTAACCCTAACCCGTACCCTAAACCTAACCCTAACCCTAAACCTAACCCTAACCCGTACCCTAACCCTTACCCTAACCCTAACCCTAAACCTAACCCTAACCCGTACCCTAACCCTAACCCGTACCCTAACCCTAACCCTAACCCTAACTCGTACACTTACCGGTACCCTAACCATAACCCTAAACCTAACCCTAACACCTAACCCATAAGCCTAACCCTAACCCTAACCCTAACCCTAACCCTAACCCGTACTTTAACCCTAACACTAACCCTAATCCTAACCCTAACCCATACCCTAACCCTAACCCTAACCCTAACCCTAACCCTAACCCATACCCAAAACCTAACCCCTAACCCTAACCCTAACCCGTAACCTAAACCTAACCTTAACCCTAACCCGTCCCTTACCCTAACCCTAACCCGTACCCTAACCCTAACCCTAACCAGTACCCTAAACCTAACCCTAACCCGTACCCTAACTCTAACCCGTACCCTAACCCTAACCCTAACCCGTACTCTCACGCTAAACCTAACCCTAACCCTAACCCGAACCCTAACCCGTACCCTAACCCTAACCCTAACCCTAACTATAAACCTAACCCGTACCCTAACCCTAACCCTAATCCTAACCCTAATCCTAATACTAACCCGTACCCTAACCCTAACCCTAAACCTAACCCTAACACGTACCCTAAACCTAACCCTAACCCTAATCCTAACCCTAACCCTAACACTAACCCATACCCTAACCCTAACCCTAACCCTAACCCTAATCCTAACCCTAACCCTAACACTAAACCATACCCTAACCCTAACCCTAACCCTAACCCTAACCCTAACCCTAATCCTAACCCTAACCCTTACACTAACCCGTACCCTAACCCTAAACCTAACCCTAACCCTAACCCGTACCCTAAACCTAAACCTAACCCTAACCCATACCCTAAACCTAACCCTAACCCTAACCCGTACTCTAACCATAAACCTAACCAGTACCCTAAACCTAACCCTAACCCGTACTCTAACTCTAACCCGTACCCTAACCCTAACCCTAACCCGAACCCTAACCCGTACTCTCACCCTAAACCTAACCCTAACCCTAACCCGAACCCTAACCCGTACCCCAACCCTAACCCTAACCCTAACCTTAAAACTTAACCAAACCCGTACCCTAACCCTAACCATAACCCTAATCCTAACCCTAAACCTAACATTAACCCGCACCCTAACCCTAACCCTAACCCTAACCCGTACCCTAACCCTAACCCTAACCCTAATCCTAACCCTAACCCTAACACTAAACCATACCCTAACCCTAACCCTAACCCTAACCCTAACCCTAATCCTAACCCTAACCCTTACACTAACCCGTACCCTAACCCTAAACCTAACCCTAACACTAACCCGTACCCTAAACCTAAACCTAACCCTAACCCGTACCCTAAACCTAACCCTAACCCTAACCCGTACTCTAACCATAAACCTAACCAGTACCCTAAACCTAACCCTAACCCGTACTCTAACTCTAACCCGTACCCTAACCCTAACCCTAACCCGAACCCTAACCCGTACTCTCACCCTAAACCTAACCCTAACCCTAACCCGAACCCTAAACCGTACCCCAACCCTAACCCTAACCCTAACCCTAAAACTTAACCAAACCCGTACCCTAACCCTAACCATAACCCTAATCCTAACCCTAAACCTAACATTAACCCGCACCCTAACCCTAACCCTAACCCTAACCCGTACCCTAAACCTAACCCTAACCCTAATCCTAAACCTAACCCTAACACTAACCCGTAACCTAACCCTAACCATAAACCTAACCCTAACCCGTAACCTAACCTTAACCCTAACCCTAACCCTATCCCGTACCTTAAACCTAACCCTAACCCTAACCCTAAACCTAACCCGTACCCTAAACCTAACCCTAACACTTACCCTAACCCTAACCCGTACCCTAACCCTAACCCTAACCCTAACCCTAACCCGTACCCTAAACCTAACGCTAACCCTAAACCTAACCCTAAACCTTACCCTAAACCTAACCCTACCCGTACCCTAACCCTAACCCTAACACTAACCCTAACCCTAACCCGTACCCTAAACCTAACCTTAAACCGTACCCTAACCCTAACCCTAACCCTAACCTTTTCCTAACCCTAATCCTAACCCTAAACCTAACCCTAACCCTAACACGTACCCTAACCCTAACCCGTACCCTAACCCTAAACCTAACCCTAAACCTAACCCTAAACCTAACCCGTACGCTAACCCTAACCCTAACCCTAACCCTAACCCTAACCCTAACCCGTACCCTAACCCTAACCCGTACCCTAACCCTAACCCTAACCCTAATCCTAACACTAACCCCTAACCCTAAACCTATCCCGTACCCTAACCCTAACCCTAAACCGTACCCTAACCCTAACCCGTACCGTAAACCTAATCCTCACCCTAACCCTACTCTGTACCCTAACCCTAACCCGTACCCTAACACTAACCCTAACCCTAACCCCTAACCCTAACCCTAACCCATACCCTAACCCTAACCCTAACCCTAACCCTAA
This sequence comes from Urocyon cinereoargenteus, assembly GCA_032313775.1. NCBI lineage: Eukaryota > Metazoa > Chordata > Mammalia > Carnivora > Canidae > Urocyon > Urocyon cinereoargenteus. Next base: position 1,040,294 of record JAVLSZ010000096.1, on the reverse strand, counting down.
CCCGTACCCTAAACCTAACCCTAACCCTAACCCTAACCCGTACCCTAACACTAACCCGTACCCTAAACCTAATCCTAACCCTTACCCTAACCCTAACCTGTAACCTAACCCTAACCCATAACCTAACCCTAACCCTAACCCCTAACCCTAACCCTAACCCGTACCCTAAACCTAACCCTAACCCGTACCCTAACCCTAACCGGTACCCTAACCCTAACACGTACCCTAACCCGTACCCTAAACCTAACCCTAACCCTAACCCGTACCCTAACCCGTACCCTAACCCTAACCCTAACCCTAACCCTAACCCTAACACTAACCCGTACCCTAACCCTTACACTAAACCTAACCCTTACCTGTACCCTAACCCTAATCCTAACCCTAACCCTAACCCTTACCCTAACCCGTACCCTAACCCTAACCCTAACCCTAAACCTAACTCTAACTCGTACCCTAAACCGTACGCTAACCCTAATCCTAACCCTTACCCTAACCCCTAACCCCTAAACCTAACCCTAACCCTAACCCGTACTTTAACACTAACACTAACCCTAACCCTAACCCTAACCCGTACCCTAAACCTAAACCTTACCCTAACCCTAACCCTAACCCTTACCCTTAACCTAACCCCTAACCCTAACCCTAACCCGTACCCTAAACCTAACCCTAACCCTAACCCGTACCCTAACCCTAACATTACCCTAACCCGTACACTAACCCTAACCCTATCCAGTACCCTAACCCTAACCCTAACCCTAACCCATACCCTACCCTAACCCGTACCCTAACACCCCCTAAACCTAACCCTAACCCGTACCCTAACCAGTACCCTAACCCTAACCCGTACCCTAACCCTAACCCTAACCCTAACCCAACCCTAACCCTAACCCGTACCCTAGCCCTAACCCTAACCCGTACCCTAACACGTACCCTAAACCTAACCCGTACCTTAACCCTAACCCGTACCCTAACCCTAACCCTAACCCTAACCCTAACCCTAACCCGTACCCTAACCCTAACCCTAACCCTAACCCTAACCCATACCCTAACCCTTACACTAAACCTAACCCTAACCTGTACCCTAACCCTAATCCTAACCCTAACACTAACACTTACTCTAACCCGTACCCTAACCCTAACCCTAACCCTCAACCTAACCCTAACTCGTACCCTAAACCGTACCCTAACCCTAATCCTAACACTAACCCTAACCCCTAACCCCTAACCCTAACCCTAACCCTAACCCTAACCCTAACCCGTACTTTAACACTAACACTAACCCTAACCCTAACCCGTACCCTAAACCTAAACCTTAACCTAAACCTAACCCTAACCCTTACCCTAACCCTAACCCCTAACCCTAACCCTAACCCGTACCCTAACCCTAACCCTAACCCTAACCCGTACACTAACCCTAACCTTACCCTAACCCGTACCCTAACCCTAAACCTAACCAGTACCCTAACCCTAACCCTAACCCGTACCCTACCCTAACCCGTACCCTAACACCCCCTAAACCTAACCCTAACCCGTACCCTAACCAGTACCCTAGCCCTAACCCGTACCTAACCCTAACCTTAACCCTAACCCAACCCTAACCCTAACCCGTACCCTAGCCCTAACCCTAACCCGTACCCTAACACGTAACCTAACCCTAACCCGTACCTTAACCCTAACCCGTACCCTAACCCGTACCCTAACCCTAACCCGTACCCTAACCCTAACCCTAAACCTTTCCTAAACCTAACCGTAACCCTAACCCTAATCCGTACCCTAACCCTAACCCGTACCCTAACCCGTACCCTAACCATAACCATAACCCTAACCCTAAACCGTACCCTAACCCTAACTCTATCCCTAACACTAACCCGTACCCTAACCCTAAACCGTACCCTAACCCGTACCCTAACCCTAACCCTAACGCTAACCCTAAAACTAACCCTTAACACCTAACCCTAACCTGTACCCTAACCTAAACCGGACCCTAACCCTAAGTCTAACCCCTAACCCTAACCCTAACCCGAACCCGAACCCTAACCCCTTACCCGAATCCTAACCCTAACCCGAAACCTAACTCGAACCCGAACCCTAAACCGAACCCAAACTCTAACACTACCCCGAACCCGAACCCAAAACATAACCCTAACCCTAACCCGAACCCTAACCCTAACCCACCCCTAACCCTAACCCCTAACCCTAACCCGAACCCTAACCCTAACTCGAACCCTAACCCTAACCCTAACCCGAACCCTAACCGTAACCCTAACCCGAACCCTAACCCGAACCGTAACCCTAACCCTAACCCTAACCCTAACCCGAACCCGAACCCTAACCCCTTACCCGAATCCTAACCCTAACACGAACCCTAACCCGAACCCTAACCCTAACCCCGAACCCGAACCCTAACCCAAACCCTAACCCTAACCCGAACCCTAACCCGAACCCTAACACGAACCCGAACCCTAACCCGAACCCTAACCCGAAATCTAACCCTAAACCGAACCCTAACCCTAACCCTAACCCGAACCCGAACCCTAACCCGACCCCTTACCCGAACCCTAACACGAAACCTAACCCTAACCCTAACCCTAACCCGAATCCTAACCCTAACCCGAACCCGAACCCTAACCCTAACCCGAACCCTAACCCTAACCCTAACCCGAACCCTAACCCTAACCCGAACCCGAACCCTAACCCTAACCCGAAAACTAACCGAACCCAACCCTAACCCGAACCCTAACCCTAACCCCAACCCTAACCCTAACACTAACCCTAACCCGAACCCTAACCCTAA
>JAVLSZ010000096.1:1030000-1032500 GCA_032313775.1 Urocyon cinereoargenteus | reverse complement strand
AACCCGAACCCTAACCCTAACCCTAACCCTAACACAAACCCCTAACCCTAACCCTAACCCTAACCCTAACCCTAAAACCTAACCCTAACCCTAACCCTAACCTTAACCCTAAGCCGAACCCTAACCCTAACCGTAACCCGAACCCTAACCCGAAACCTAAACCTAAACCTAACCCGAACCCTAACCCTAAACCTAACCCTAACCCTTACCCCTAAACCTAACCCGAACCCTAACCCGAACCCTAACCCTAACCCTAACCCGAAGCCTAACCCTAACCCTAACACCAACCCTAACCCGAACCCTAACACTAACCCTAACCCTTACCCTAACCCGAGCCCTAACCCTAACCATAAACCGAACCCTAACCTCTAACCCGAACCCGAACCCGAACCCTAACCCCAACCCGAACCCTAACCCTACCCCGAACCCGAACCCAAACCATAACACTAACCCAAACGCGAACCCTAACCCTAACCCTAACCGTAACCCGAACCCTAACCCTAACACTAACCCTAACCCTAACCCTAACCCTAACCCGAACCCTAACCCTAACCCTAACCCGAACCCTAACCCTAACCCTAACCCGACCCCTAACCCGAACCCTAACACGAACCCTAACCCTAACCCTAAACCTAACCCGAACCCTAACCCTAACCCGAACCCGAACCCTAACCCTAACCCGAACCCTAACCCTAACCCAAACCCGAACCCTAACCCTAACCCGAACCCTAACCCTAACCCGAAACCTAACCCGAACCCAACCCTAACCCGAACCCTAACCCTAACACGAACCCTGACCTTAACCCTAACCCTAACCCGAAACCTAAACCTAACCTGAAACCTAACCCTAAACATAACCCGAACCCTAAACCGAACCCTAACCCTAACCCGAACCCGAACCCTAACCATAAACCTAACCCTAACCCTAACCCCTAACCCTAACCCGAACCATAACCCGAACCCTAACCCTAACCCTAACCCGAACACTAAACCTAACCCTAACCCAAAAACTAACCCGAACCCTAACCCTAACCCTAACCCGAACCCTAACCCTAACCATAAACCGAACCCTAACCTCTAACCCGAACCCGAACCCGAACCCTAACCCGAACCCGAACCCTAACCCTACCCCGAACCCGAACCCAAACCATAACACTAACTCTAACGCGAACCCTAAACCTAACCCTAACCATAACCCGAACACTAACCCTAACCCTAACCCTAACCCTAAACTGAACCCTAACCCTAACCCTAACTTTAACCCTACCCTAACCCCTAAACCTAACCCGAACCCTAACACTAACCCTAACCCTAACCCTAACCCTAACCCGAACCCTAACCCTAACCCGAACACTAACCCGAAACCTAAACCTAACCCTAACCTGAACACTAACCCCTAAACCAAACCGAACCCGAACCCTAACCCGAACACGAACCCTAACCCGAACCCGAACCCTAACCCAAACCCGAACCCGAACCCGAACCCTAAACCTAACCCTAACCCGAACCCTAACCCTAACCCTAACCCTAACCCTAACCCGAAACCTAACCCTAACCCTAAATCTAACCCTAAACCTAACCCTAACCCGAACCCTATCCCTAACCCTAACCCGAACCCTAAACCGAATCCTAACCCTAAACCTAACTCTAAACCTAAACCTAACCCTAATCCGAACCCTAAACCTAACCCTAACCCTAACCCTAACCGGAACCCTAACCCTAAACCTAACCCTAACCCTAACCCGAACCCTAAACCTAACCCTAACCCTAACCCTAACCCTTACCCGAACCCTAAACATAACCCTAACCCGAACACTAACCCCTAACCAGAAACCGAACCCGAACCCTAAACCGAACCCAAACCCTAACCCTACCCCGAACCCGAACCGAAACATAACCCTAAACCTAAGGCGAACACTAACCCTAACCCTAATCCTAACCCTAACCCGAACCCTAACCCTAACCCTAACACTAACCCTAAACCGAACCCTAACACTAACCCTAACCCTAACCCTAACCCCTAACCCGAACCCGAACCCGAACCCCAAACCGAACCCGAACCCTAACCCTAACCCTAATCCTAACTCTAACCCGAACCCTACCCTAACCCTAACCCTAACCCTAACCCTAACCCGAACCCTAACCCTAACCCAAACCCTAACCCTAACCTCTAACCCTAACCCGAACCCTAACCCTAACTCGAACCCTAACCCTAACCCTAAACCGAACCCTAACACTAACCCTAACCCGAACCCTAACCCGAACCCTAACCCTAACCCTAACCCTAACCCGAACCCTAACCCTAACACTAACCCTAACCCTAACCCTAACCCGAACCGGAACCCTAACCCCTTACCCGAATCCTAACCCTAACCCGAACCCTAACCCGAACCCTAACCCTAACCCCGAACCCGAACCCTAACCCAAACCCTAACCCTAACCCTAACCCAAACCCTAACCCGAACCCGAACCCTAACCCGAACCCTAACCCGAAATCTAA
>JAVLSZ010000096.1:1007500-1012500 GCA_032313775.1 Urocyon cinereoargenteus | reverse complement strand
TAACCCTAACCCAAACCCGATCCCTAACCCTAACCCGAAACCTAACCCGAACCCAACCCTAACCCGAACCCTAACCCTAACACGAACCCTAACCTTAACCCTAACCCTAACCCGAAACCTAAACCTAACCTGAAATCTAACCCTAAACATAATCCGAACCCTAACCCGAACCCTAACCCTAACCCGAACCCGAACCCTAACCCTAAACCTAACCCTAACCCTAACACCTAACCCTAACCCGAACCATAACCCGAACCCTAACCCTAACCCTAACCCGAACACTAAACCTAACCCTAACCCAAAACCTAACCCGAACACTAACCCTAAACCTAACCCTAACCCTAACCCTAACCCGAACCCTAACCCTAACCATAAACCAAACCCTAAACTCTAACCCGAACCCGAACCCGAACCCTAAACCGAACCCGAACCCTAACCCTACCCCGAACCCGAACCCAAACCATAACACTAACTCTAACGCGAACCCTAAACCTAACCCTAACCCTAACCCTAAACCGAACCCTAACCCTAACCCTAACCTTAACCCTACCCTAACCCCTAACCCTAACCCTAACCATAAACCGAACCCTAAACTCTAACCCGAACCCGAACCCGAACCCTAACCCTAAACCTAACCCTAACCCGAACCCTAACCCTAACCCTAAACTTAACCCTACCCTAACCCCTAACCCTAACCCGAACCCTAACACTAACCCTAACCCTAACCCTAAACCTAACCCGAACCCTAACCCTAACCCTAACCCGAACACTAACCCGAACCCTAACCCTAACCCTAACCTGAACACTAACCCCTAACCCAAAACGAACCCGAACCCTAACCCGAACACGAACACTAACCCGAACCCGAACCCTAACCCAAACTCGAACCCGAACCCGAACCCTAAACCTAAACCTAACCCGAACCCTAACCCTAACCCTAACCCTAAACCTAACCCGAAACCTAACCCTAACCCTAAATCTAACCCTAAACCTAACCCTAACCCCAACCCTATCCCTAACCCTAACACGAACCCTAACCCGAACCCTAACACTAAACCTAACCCTAACCCTAAACCTAACCCTAATCCGAAACCTAAACCTAACCCTAACCCTAAACCTAACCCGAACCCTAACCCTAAACCTAACCCTAACCCTAACCCGAACCCTAACCCGAACCCTAACCCTAACGCTAACCCGAATCCTAAACCTAACCCTAACCCAAACCCTAACCCGAACCCTAACCCTAACCCTAACCCTAACCCTAACCCTAACCCGAACCCTAAACCTAACCCTAACCCGAAAACTAACCCCTAACCAGAACCCGAACCCGAACCCTAAACCGAACCCAAACCCTAACCCTACCCCGAACCCGAACCGAAACATAACCCTAAACCTAAGGCGAACCCTAACCCTAACCCTAATCCTAACCCTAAACCGAACCCTAACCCTAACCCTAACACTAACCCTAACCCTAACCCTAACACTAACCCTAACCCTAACCCTAACCCCTAACCCGAACCCGAACCCGAAACCTAAACCGAACCCGAACCCTAACCCTAACCCGAACAGTAACCCGAACCCTAACCCGACCCCTAACACGAACCCTAACCCGAACCCTAACCCTAACCCTAACCCGAACCCTAACCCGAACCCTAGCCCTAAACCTAACCCGAACCCTAACCCTAACCCTAACCCAAACCCTAACCCGAAACCTAACCCGAACACTAACCCTAACCCTAACCCGAACCCTAACCCTAACCCTAACCCTAACCCTAACCCGAACACTAACCCTAACACTAACCCTAACCCTACCCTAACCCTAACCCTAACCCGAAACCTAACCCTAACCCAAACCCTAACCCTAACCCCTAACCCTAACCCGAACCCTAACCCTAACTCGAACCCTAACCCTAACCCTAACCCGAACCCTAAACCTAACCTAAACTGAAACCTAACCCGAACCCTAACCCTAACCCTAACCCTAACCCGAACCCTAACCCTAACACTAACCCTAAACCTAACCCTAACCCGAACCCGAACCCTAACCCCTTACCCGAATCCTAACCCTAACCCGAACCCTAACCCGAACCCTAAACCTAACCCCGAACCCGAACCCTAACCCAAACCCTAACCCTAACCCGAAACCTAACCCGAACCCTAACCCGAACCCGAACCCTAACCCGAACCCTAACCTGAAATCTAACCCAAACCCGAACCCTAACCCTAACCCTAACCCGAAACCTAACCCTAACCCTAACCCGACCCCTTACCCGAACCCTAACACGAACCCTAAACCTAACCCTAACCCTATCCCGAACCCTAAACCTAACCCGAACCCGAACCCTAACCCTAACCCGAACCCTAACCCTAACCCTAAACCTAACACGAACCGTACCCGAACCCTAACCCTAACCCTAAACCTAACCCTAACACGAACCCTAACCCTAACCCTAACCCTAACCCTAACCCTTACCTCTAACCGTAACCCTAACCCTAACCCTAACCCTAAACCTAAAACCTAACCCTAACCCGAACCCTAACACTAACCCTAACCCTAACCCTAACCCGAACCCTAACCCTAAACCTAACCCTAACCCTAACCCTAACCCTAAACCGAACCCTAACCCGAACCCTAACCCTAACCCTAAACCTAACCCAAACCCTAACCCTAACCCTAACACGAACCCGAAACCTAACCCAAACCCGAACCTTAACCCGATACCTAACCCTAACCCTAACCCGAACCCTAACCCTAACCCGAACCCTAACCCGAACCCTAACCCGAAACCTAACACGAACCCTAACCCGAATCCTAACACTAACCCTAACCCAAACCCTAACCCGAACCCTAGCCCTAACCCTAACCCGAACCCTAACCCTAACCCTAACCCAAACCCTAACCCGAACCCTAACCCTAACACTAACCCTAACCCTAACCCCAACCCTAACCCTAACCCTAACCCTAACCCTAACCCTAACCCGCACACTAAACCTAACACTAACCCAAACCCTAAACCTAACCCCTAACCCTAACCCGAACCCTAACCCTAACTCGAACACTAACCCTAACCCTAACATTAACCCTAACCCTAACCCTAACCCTAACTCTAACCCCTAACCGTAACCCTAACCCTAACCCTAACCCTAACCCTAAAACCTAACCCTAACCCGAACCCTAACACTAACCCTAACCCTAACCCTAACCCGAACCCTAACCCTAAACCTAACCCTAACCCTAACCCTAACCCTAAACCGAACCCCAACCCGAACCCTAACCCTAACCCTAACCCTAACCCGAACCCTAACCCTAACCCTAACCCGAACCCGAAACCTAACCCAAACGCGAACCTTAACCCGATCCCTAACCCTAACCCTAACCCGAACCCTAACCCTAACCCGAACCCTAACCCGAACCCTAACCCGAACCCTAACAGGAACCCTAACCCGAACCCTAACCCTAACCCTAACCCGAACCCTAACCCGAACCCTAACACGAACCCTAACCCGAACCCTAACACTAACCCTAACCCGAAACCTTACCCGAACCCTAACCCTAACCCTAACCCTAACCCTAACCCGAACACAAACCCTAACACTAACCCTAACCCTAACCCTAACCCCTAACCCTAACCCTAACACGAACCCTAACCCTAACCTTAACCCTAACCCTAACCCGAACCCTAACCCTAACCCTAACCCTAACCCGAACACTAACCCTAACACTAACCCTAACCCTAACCCTAACCCCTAACCCTAACCCGAACCCTAACCCTAACTCGAACACTAACCCTAACCCTAACCCGAACCCTAACCCTAAACCTAACCCTAAACCTAACCCGAACCCTAACCCTAAACCTAACCCTAACCATAACCCTAACCCTAAACCTAACCCTAACCCGAACCCTAACCTTAACCCGAACCCTAACCCTAACCCTAACCCGAACCTGAACCCTAAACCGACCCTAAGCCTAACCCTAACCCGAACCCTAACCCGAACCCTAACCCGAACCCTACCCTTACCCTAAAACCTAACCCTAACCCGATTCCTAACCCTAACCCTAACCGGAAACCTAATCCTAACCCTCACCCGACCCGAACCGTAACCCCTTACCCGAATCCTAACCCTAACCCGAACGCTAACCCGAACCCTAACCCTTACCCTAACACCGAACCCGAACACTAACTCTAACCCTATACCTAACCCGAACCCTAACCCGAACACTAACCCGAACCCCAACCCTAAACCTAACCCGAACCTTAATCCTAACCCGAACCCTAACCCTAACCCTAACCCGAACCCTAACCTTAACCCGAACCCTAACCCTAACCCTAACCCGAACCCAACCCTAATCCGAACCATAACCCTAACCCGAAACCTAACCCTAACCCTAACCCGACCCCTAACCCGAACCCTAACACGAACCCTAACCCTAACCATAAACCTAAACCGAACCCTAACCCTAACCCGAACCCGAACCCTAACCCTAACCCGAACCCTAACCCTAACCCAAACCCGAACCCTAACCCTAAACCGAACCCTAACCCTAACCCGAAACCTAACCCGAACCCAACCCTAACCCGAACCCTAACCCTAACACGAACCCTAACCTTAACCCTAACCCTAACCCGAAACCTAAACCTAACCTGAAATCTAACCCTAAACATAACCCGAACCCTAACCCGAACCCTAACCCTAACCCGAACCCGAACCCTAACCCTAAACCTAACCCTAACACTAACACCTAACCCTAACCCGAACCATAACCCGAACCCTAACCCTAACCCTAACCCGAACACTAAACCTAACCCTAACCCAAAACCTAACCCGAACACTAACCCTAAACCTAACCCTAACCCTAACCCGAACCCTAACCCTAACCATAAACCAAACCCTAAACTCTAACCCGAACCCGAACCCGAACCCTAAACCGAACCCGAACCCTAACCCTACCCCGAACCCGAACCCAAACCATAACACTAACTCTAACGCGAACCCTAAA
>JAVLSZ010000096.1:985000-997500 GCA_032313775.1 Urocyon cinereoargenteus | reverse complement strand
ACCCTAACCCTAACCCTAACCCGAACCCTAACCCTAACCCGAACCCGAACCCTAAACCTAACCCGAAACCTAACACGAACCCAACCCTAATCCGAACCATAACCCTAACCCGAACCCTAACCCTAACCCTAACCCTAACACGAAACCTAACCCTAACCCGAACCCTAAGCCTAACCCTAACCCGAACCCTAACCCTAACCCTAACCTGAACCCTAACCCTAACCCTAACCCGAACCCGAACCCTAACCCTAACCCGAACCCTAACCCTAAACCTAAACCTAACCCGAACACTAACCCAAACCCGAACCCTAACCCGAACCCGAACCCTAAACCTCACCCGAACCCGAACCCTAACCCTAAACTGAACCCTAACCCTAACCCTAACCCGAACCCTAAACCTAACCCTAACCCGAACCCTAACCCTAACCCGAACCCTAACCCTAACCCTAACCCGAATCCTAACCCTAACCCTAACCTAACCCTAACCCTAACACTAACCCGAACCCTAAACCTAACCCTAACACAAACCCTAACCCTAACCCTAACCCGAACCCTAACCCTAACCCTAACCCTAACCCGAACCCGAACCCTAACCCGAACCCTAGCCCTAACCCTAACCCGAACCCTAACCCTAACCCTAACCCGAACCCTAACCCGAAACCTAGCCCTAACCCTAACCCGAAACCTAACCCTAACCCGAACCCTAAACCTACCCCGAACCCGAACCCAAACCATAACCATAACCGTAACCCGAACACTAACCCTAACCCTACCCCTAAACCTAACCCGAACCCTAACCCTAACCCTAACCCTAACCCTAACCCGAACACTAAACCTAACACTAACCCTAACCCTAACCCCTAACCCTAACCCGAACCCTAACCCTAAACCTAACCCTAAACTTAAGCCTAACCCTAAACCTAACACTAACCCGAACCCAAACCCTAACCCGAACCCTACACCTAACCCTATCCGGAACCTGAACCCTAAACCGAACCCTAACCCTAACCCTAACCCTAACCCCAAACCTAACCCGAACCCTAACCCTAACCCTAACCCTTACCCGAACCCTAATCCTAACCCTAACCGGAACCCTAATCCTAACCCTAACCCGACCCGAACCCTAACCCCTTACCCGAATCCTAACCCTAACCCTATACCTAACCCTAACCCTAACCCGAACTCTAACCCGAACCACTTCCCTAACCCTAACCCGAACCCGAACCCGAACCCTAACCCGAACCCGAACCCTAACCCTAACCCGAACACTAACCCGAACCCTAACCCTATCCCGAACCCTAACCCTAACCCGAACCCTAACCCTAACCCTAGCCCGAACCCGAACCCTAACCCAAACCCGAACCCGAACCCTAAACCTAACCTGAAACCTAACCCAAACCCAACCCTAATCCGCACCCGAACCCTAACCCTAACCCGAAACCTAAACCTAACCCGAACCCTAACCCTTACCCTAACCCGAACACTAACCCGAACCCGAACCCTAACCCGAACCCGAACCCTAACACTAACCCGAAACCGAACACTAACCCTAACCCTATACCTAACCCGAAACCTAAACCGAACCCTAACCCGAACCCCAAACCTAACCCTAACCCGAACCCGAACCCGAACCCTAACCCGAACCCGAACCCTAACCCTAACCTGAACACTAACCCGAAGCCTAACCCTATCCCGAACCGTCACCCTAACCCGAACCCTAACCCTAACCCTAACCCTAACTCTAACCCTAAACCTAACCCTAACCCGAACCCTAACCCTAACCCGAACCCTAACCCGAACCCTAAACCTAAACCTAACCCTAACCCAAACCCGTACCCTAACCCTAACCCGAACCCGAACCCTAACCCTAACCCTAACCCTAACCCGAACCCTAACCCTAAAACCTAAACTTAACCCTAACCCTAAACCTAACCCAACCTGAACCCTAACCCTAACCCCATCCCGAACCCTAACCCGCTCCCTAACCCTAAACCTAACCCGAACCCTAACCCTAATCCTAACCCTAACCCTTACCCCTAACCCTAACCCGAACACTAACTCGAACCCTAACCCTAACCCTAACCCGAAACCTAACCCTAACCCTAACCCAAACCCTAACCCGAAACTTAACCCTAAACCTAACCCTTACCCTAACCCGAACACTAACCCTAACCATAACCCGAACCCTAACCTCTAACCCGAACCCGAACCCTAAACCTAAACCGAACCCGAACCCTAACCCTAACCCGAAACCTAACCCGAACCCAACCCTAACCCGAACCCTAACCCTAACCCGAACCCTAACCTTAACCCTAACCCTACCCCGAAACCCAAACCTAACCCGAACCCTTAGCCGAACCCGAACCCTAACCCGAACCCTAACCCTAACCCTAACCCGAACCCGAAACCTAACCCTAAACCTAACCCTAAACCTAACCCCTAACCCTAACCCGAACCCTAACCCGAACCCTAACCCTAACCCTAACCCTAACCCAAACCCTAACCCGAACCCTAACACTAACCCTAACCGTAACCCTAACCAGAACCCTAACCCTAACCATAACCCGAACCCTAACCTCTAACCCGAACCCTAACCCGAACCCTAACCCGAACCCGAACCCTAACCCTACCCCGAATCCGAACCCAAACCATAACACTAGCCCTAACGCGAACCCTAACCCTAACCCTAACCGTAACCCGAACCCTAACCCTAACCCTCACCCTAACACTAACCCTAACCCGAACCCTAACCCTAACCCTCACCCTAACCCTACCCTAACCCCTAACCCTAACCCGCACCCTACCCTAACACTAACCCTAACCCTAACCCGAAACCTAACCCTAACCCTAACCCGAACCCTAACCCGAAACCTAACCCTAATCCTAACATGAACACTAACCCCTAACCCTAACCCGAACCCGAAACCTAACCCGAACACGAACCCTAACCCGAACCCGAACCCTAACTCAAACCCGAACCCGAACCCTAACCCTAAACCTAACCCTAACCCGAACCCTAACCTTAACCCGAACCCTACCCTAACCCTAAAACCTAACCCTAACCCGATTCCTAACCCTAACCCTAACCGGAACCCTAATCCTAACCCTAACCCGACCCGAACCCTAACCCCTTACCCGAATCCTAACCCTAACCCGAACGCTAAACCGAACCCTAACCCTAACCGTAACCCCGAACCCGAACACTAACTCTAACCCTATACCTAACCCGAACTCTAACCCGAACCCTAACCCGAACCCCAACCCTAAACCTAACCCGAACCCGAACACGAACCCACCCCGAACCCGAAACCTAACCCTAACCCGAACCCTAACCCGAACCCTAACCCTATCCCGAACCTTAATCCCAACCCGAACCCTAACCCTAACCCTAACCCGAACCCTAAACCGAACCCGAACCCTAAACCTAACCCGAAACCTAACACGAACCCAACCCTAATCCGAACCATAACCCTAACCCGAACCCTAACCCTAACCCTAACCCGAAACCTAAACCTAACCCGAACCCTAACCCTAACCCTAACCCTAACACGAAACCTAACCCTAACCCGAACCCTAAGCCTAACCCTAACCCGAACCCTAACTCTAACCCTAACCTGAACCCTAACCCTAACCCTAACCCGAACCCGAACCCTAACCCTAACCCGAACCCTAACCCTAACCCTAAACCTAAGCCGAACACTAACCCAAAACCGAACCCTAACCCGAACCCGAACCCTAACCCTCACCCGAACCCGAACCCTAACCCTAAACTGAACCCTAACCCTAACCCTAACCCGAACCCTAAACCTAACCCTAACCCGAACCCTAACCCTAACCCTAACCCGAACCCTAACCCGAACCCTAACCCTAACCCTAACCCGAAACCTAACCCTAACCCTAACCCAAACCCTAACCCGAAACTTAACCCTAACCCTAACCCTTACCCTAACCCGAACACTAACCCTAACCATAACCCGAACCCTAACCTCTAACCCGAACCCGAACCCTAAACCTAAACCGAACCCGACCCCTAACCCTAACCCGAAACCTAACCCGAACCCAACCCTAACCCGAACCCTAACCCTAACCCGAACACTAACCTTAACCCTAACCCTACCCCGAAACCCAAAACTAACCTGAACCCTAACCCTAAACCTAACCCGAACCCTAAACCGAACCCTAACCCTAACCCGAACCCGAACCCTAACCCTAAACCTAACCCTAAACCTAACCCCTAAACCTAACCCGAACCCTAACCCGAACCCTAACCCTAACCCTAAACCGAACCCTAACCCTAACCCTAACCCAAACCCTAACCCGAACCCTAACCCTAAGCCTAACCCTAACCCTAACCCGAACCCGAACCCTAACCATAACCCGAACCCTAACCTCTAACCCGAACCCTAACCCGAACCCTAACCCGAACCCGAACCCTAACCCTACCCCGAATCCGAACCCAAACCATAACACTAGCCCTAACGCGAACCCTAACCCTAACCCTAACCGTAACACGAACCCTAACCCTAACCCTCACCCTAACACTAACCCTAACCCGAACCCTAACCCTAACCCTCACCCTAACCCTACCCTAACCCCTAACCCTAACCCGCACCCTAACCCTAACACTAACCCTAACCCTAACCCGAAACCTAACCCTAACCCTAACCCGAACCCTAACCCGAAACCTAACCCTAATCCTAACCTGAACACTAACCCCTAACACTAACCCGAACCCGAAACCTAACCCGAACACGAACCCTAACCCGAACCCGAACCCTAACCCAAACCCGAACCCGAACCCGAACCCTAAACCTAAACCTAAACCGAACCCTAAACCTAACCCTAACCCTAACCCTAACCCGAACCCTAACCCTAACTCTAAACCTAAACCTAACCCTAACCCGAACCCTAAACCTAACCCTAACCCGAACCCTAACCCGAACCCTAACCCTAACCCTAACCTAAACCTAACCCTAATCCGAACCCTAACCCTAACCCTAACCCTAACCCTAACCCGAACCCTAACCCTAAACCTAACCCTAACCCTAACCCTAACCCGAACCCTAACCCTAAATCGAACACTAACCCTAACCCTAACCCGAACCCTAACCCTAAACCTAACCCTAACACTAACCCGAACCCTAACCCTAAACCTAAACCTAACCATAACCCTAACCCTAAACCTAACCCTAACCCGAACCCTAACCCTAACCCGAACCCTAACCCTAACCCTGACCCGAACCTGAACCCTAAACCGAAAGCTAACCCTAACCCTAACCTGAACCCTAAGCCGAACCCTAAACCGAACCCTAACCCGAACCCTAACCCTAACCCTAACCCGAACCCTAAACCTAACACAACATGAACCCTAACCCTAACCCTAACACGAACCCTAACCCGAACCCTAACCCTAAACCTAACCCGAACCCTAACCCTAAACTTAACCCTAACACTTACCCCTAACCCTAACCCGAACCCTAACCCGAACCCTAACCATAACCCTAACCCGAACCGTAACCCTAACCCTAACCCAAACCCTAACCCGAAACTTAACCCTAACCCTAACCCTTACCCTAAACCGAACACTAACCCTACCATAACCCGAACCCTAACCTCTAACCCGAACCCGAACCCTAACTCTAACCCGAACCCGAACCCTAACCCTAACCCGAAACCTAACCCGAACCCAAACCTAACCCGAAACCTAACCCTAACCCGAACCCTCACCTTAACCCTAACCCTAGCCGAAACCTAAACCTAACCTGAACCCTAACCCTAAACCTAACCCGAACCCTAACCCGAAACCTAACCCTAACCCGAAACAGAACCCTAACCCTAAACCTAACCCTAAACCTAACCCCTAACCCTAACACGAACCCTAACCCAAACCCTAACCCTAACCCTAACCCGAACCCTAACCCTAACCCTAACCCTAAACCTAACACGAAACCTAACCCTAAACCGAACCCTAAGCCTAACCCTAACCCGAACCCTAACCCTAACCCTAACCTGAACCCTAACCCTAACCCTAACCCGAACCCGAACACTAACCCTAACCCGAACCCTAACCCTAACCCTAAACCTAACCCGAACCCTAACCCAAACCCGAACCCTAACCCGAACCCGAACCCTAACCCTCACCCGAACCCGAACCCTAACCCTAAACCGAACCCTAACCCTAACCCGAACCCGAACCCTAAACCTAACCCTAACCCGAAGCCTAACCCTAACCCGAACCCTAACCCTAACCCTAACCCGAATCCTAACCCTAACGCTAACCGTAACCCTAACCCTAACACTAACCCGAACCCTAACCCTAACCCTAACCCGTTCCCTAACCCTACCCCTACCCGAACCCTAACCCTAAACCTAACCCTAACCCGAACCCGAACCCTAACCCGAACCCTAGCCCTAACCCTAACCCGAACCCTAACCCTAACCCTCAACCTAACCCGAACCCTAACCCGAAAACTAGCCCTAACCCTAACCCAAAACCTAACCCTAACCCGAACCCTAAACCTACCCCTAACCCGAACCCGAACCATAACCATAACCCTAACCCGAAACCTAACCCTAACCCTAACCCTAACCCTAACCCTAACCTGAACCCTAACCCTAAACCTAACCCTAACCCTAACCCTAACCCGAACACTAAACCTAACACTAACCCTAACCCTAAAACTAACCCCTAACCCTAACCCGAACCCTAACCCTAAACCTAACCCTAAACATAAGCCTAACCCTAAACCTAACCCTAACCCGAACCCTAACCCTAACCCGAACCCTACACCTAACCCTATCCCGAACCTGAACCCTAAACCGAACCCTAACCCTAACCCTAACCCTAACCCAAACCCTAACCCGAACCCTAAACCTAACCCTAACCCTAACCCGAACCCTAATCCTAACCCTAACCGGAACCCTAATCCTAACCCTAACCCGACCCGAACCCTAACCCCTTACCCGAATCCTAACCCTAACCCTATACCTAACCCTAACCCTAACCCGTACCCTAAACCGAACCACTTCCCTAAACCTAAACCGAACCCGAACCCGAACCCTAACCCGAACCCGAACCCTAACCCTAACCCGAACACTAACCCGAACCCTAACCCTATCCCGAACCCTAACCCTAACCCAAACCCTAACCCTAACCCTAACCCGAACCCTAACCCAAAACCGAACCCGAACCCTAAACCTAACCCGCAACCTACCCCGAACCCAACCCTAATCCGCACCCTAACCCTAACCCGAACCCTAACCCTAACCCGAAACCGAAACCTAACCCGAACCCTAACCCTAACCCTAACCCGAACCCGAACCCGAAACCTAACCCTAACCCGAACCCTAACACTAACCCGAAACCGAACCCTAACCCTAACCCTATACCTAACCCGAAAGCTAACCCGAACCCTAACCCGAACCCCAACCCTAACCCTAACCCGAACCCGAACCCGAACCCAATCCCGAACCCGAACCCTATCCCTAACAAAACACTAACCCGAAGCCTAACACTATCCCGAACCGTCACCCTAACCCGAACCCTAACCCTAACCCTAACCTGAACACTAACTCCTAACCCTAACACGAACCCGAACCCGAACCCTAACCCGAACCCTAACCCTAACCCTAACCCGAACCCTAACCCTAACCCTAACCCTAACCCTAACCCTAACCCGTACCCTAACCCTAACCCTAACTCTAACCCTAAACCTAACCCTTACCCGAACCCTAACCCTAACCCGAATCCTAACCCGAACCCTAAACCTAACCGTAACCCTAACCCGAACCCGTACCCTCACCCTAACCCGAACCCGAACCCTAAACCTAACCCTAACCCTAACCCGAACCCTAACCCTAACACCTAACCCTAACCCTAAACCTAACCCAACCTGAACCCTAACCCTAACCCTAACCCAAACCCTAACCCGAAACTTAACCCTAACCCTAACCCTTACCCTAAACCGAACACTAACCCTAACCATAACCCGAACCCTAACCTCTAACCCGAACCCGAACCCTAAACCTAAACCGAACCCGAACCCTAACCCTAACCCGAAACCTAACCCGAACCCAACCCTAACCCGAACCTAACCCTAACCCGAACCCTAACCTTAACCCTAACCCTACTCCGAAACCCAAACCTAACCTGAACCCTAACCCTAAACCTAACCCGAACCCTAACCCGAAACCTAACCCTAACCAGAACCCGAACCCTAACCCTAAACCTAACCCTAAACCTAACCCCTAACCCTAACCCGAACCCTAACCCAAACCCTAACCCTAACCCTAACCCGAACCCTAACCCTAACCCTAACCCAAACCCTAACCCGAACCCTAACCCTAACCCTAACCCTAACCCTAACCCGAAACCTAACCCTAACCATAACCCGAACCCTAACCTCTAACCCGAACCCGAACCCGAACCCTAACCCGAACCCGAACCCTAACCCTACCCCGAATCCGAACCCAAACCATAACACTAGCCCTAACGCGAACCCTAACCCTAACCCTAACCGTAACCCGAACCCTAACCCTAACCCAAACCCTAACACTAACCCTAACCCGAACCCTAACCCTAACCCTCACCCTAACCCTACCCTAACCCCTCACCCTAACCCGAACCCTAACCCTAACCCTAACCCTAACCCTAACCCTAACCCGAAACCTAACCCTAACCCTAACCCGAACCCTAACCCGAAACCTAACCCTAATCCTAACCTGAACACTAACCCCTAACCCTAACCCGAACCCGAACCCTAACCCGAACACGAACCCTAACCCGAACCCGAACCCGAACCCAAACCCGAACCCGAACCCGAACGCGAACCCTAAACCTAACCCTAACCCGAACCCTAAACCTAACCCTAACCCTAACCCTAACATGAACCCTAACCCTAACCCTAACTCTAAACCTAAACCTAACCCTAACCCGAACCCTAACCCTAACCCTAACCCGAACCCTAACCCGAACCCTAACCCTAACCCTAACCTAAACCTAACCCTAATCCGAACCCTAAACCTAAACCTAACCCTAAACCTAACCCTAACCCGAACCCTAACCCTAAACCTAACCCTAACCCTAACCCTAACCCGAACCCTAACCCTAACTCGAACACTAACCCTAACCCTAACCCGAACCCTAACCCTAAACCTAACCCTAACACTAACCCGAAACCTAACCCTAAACCTAAACCTAACCATAACCCTAACCCTAAACCTATCCCTAACCCGAACCCTAACCCTAACCCGAACCCTAACCCTAACCCTAACCCGAACCTGAACCATAAACCGAAAGCTAACCCTAACCCTAACCTGAACCCTAACCCGAACCCTAACCCGAAACCTAACCCTAACCCTAACCGGAACCCTAATCCTAACCCTAACCCGACCCGAACCCTAATCCCTTACCCGAATTCTAACCCTAACCCGAACCCTAACCCTAACCCTAACCCTAACCCCGAACCCGAACCCTAACCCTAACCCTATACCTAACCCGAACCCTAACCCGAACCCTAACCCGAAACATAACCCGAACCCTAACCCTAACCCGAACCCTAACCCTAACCCGAACCCTAACCCTAAACCGAACCCTAACCCTAACCCGAACCCGAACCCTAAACCAAACCCGAAACATAACCCGAACCCAACCCTAACCCGAACCCTAACCCTAACCCGAACCCTAACCCTAACCCTAACCCTAACCCGAAATCTAAACCTAACCCGAACCCTAACCCTAACCCTAACGCGAACCCTAACCCGAACCCGAACCCTAACCCTAACAGGAACCCTAACCCTAACCCGAACCATAAACCTAACCCTAACCCGAACCCTAACCCAAACCCTAACCCGAACCCTAACTGTAACCCGAAAACTAACCCTAACCCTAACCCTAACACTAACCCTAACCCGTACCCTAACCCTAACCCTAACCCGATCCCTAAACCGAACCCTAACCCAAACCCTAACCCGAACCCTAACCCTAACCCTAACCGGAACCCTAATCCTAACCCTAACCCGACCCGAACACTAACCCCTTACCCGAATCCTAACCCTAACCCGAACTCTAACCCGAACCCTAACCCTAACCCTAACCCGAACCCGAACCCTAACCCTAACCCTATACCTAACCCGAACCCTAACCCGAACCCTAACCCGAACCCCAAACCTAACCCGAACCCGAACACGAACCCTAACCCGAACCCGAATCCTTACCCAAACCCGAACCCGAACCCGAACCCGAACCCTAAACCTAACCCTAAACCGAACCCTAACCCTAACCCTAACCCTAACCGGAACCCTAACACTAATCCTAACTCTAACCCTAAACCTAACCCTAACCCGAACCCTAACCCTAACCCTAACACTTACCCTAACCCGAACACTAACCCTAACCATAACCCGAACCCTAACCTCTAACCCGAACCCGAACCCTAACCTTAACCCGAACCCGAACCCTAACCCTAACCCGAAACCTAACCCGAACCCAAACCTAACCCGAACCCTAACCCTAACCCGAACCCTAAACTTAACCCTTACCCTACACCGAACCCGAACACAAACCGTAACACTAACCCTAACGCGAACCCTAACCCTAACCCTAACCGTAACCCGAACCCTAACCCTAACACTAACCCTAACCCGAACCCTAACCCTAACCCAAATCCTAACCCGAACCCTAAACCTAACCGTAACCCTAACCCGAACCCGTACCCTAACCCTAACCCGAACCCGAACCCTAAACCTAACCCTAACCCTAACCCGAACCCTAACCCTAAAACCTAACCCTAACCCTAAACCTAACCCAACCTGAACCCTAAACCTAACCCTAACCCAAACCCTAACCCGAAACTTAACCCAAACCCTAAGCCTTACCCTAAACCGAACACTAACCCTAACCATAACCCGAACCCTAACCTCTACCCGAACCCGAACCCTAAACCTAAACCGAACCCGAACCCTAACCCTAACCCGAAACCTAACCCGAACCCAACCCTAACCCGAACCCTAACCCTAACCCGAACCCTAACCTTAACCCTAACCCTACCCCGAAACCCAAACCTAACCTGAACCCTAACCCTAAACCTAACCCGAACCCTAACCCGAAACCTAACCCTAACCAGAACCCGAACCCTAACCCTAAACCTAACCCTAAACCTAACCCCTAACCCTAACCCGAACCCTAACCCGAACCCTAACCCTAACCCTAACCCGAACCCTAACCCTAACCCTAACCCAAACCCTAACCCGAACCCTAACCCTAACCCTAACCCTAACCCTAACCCGAAACCTAACCCTAACCATAACCCGAACCCTAACCTCTAACCCGAACCCGAACCCGAACCCTAACCCGAACCCGAACCCTAACATTACCCCGAATCCGAACCCAAAACATAACACTAGCCCTAACGCGAACCCTAACCCTAACCCTAACCGTAACCCGAACCCTAACCCTAACCCAAACCCTAACACTAACCCTAACCCGAACCCTAACCCTAACCCTCACCCTAACCCTACCCTAACCCCTCACCCTAACCCGAACCCTAACCCTAACCCTAACCCTAACCCTAACCCTAACCCGAAACCTAACCCTAACCCTAACCCGAACCCTAACCCGAAACCTAACCCTAATCCTAACCTGAACACTAACCCCTAACCCTAACCCGAACCCGAACCCTAACCCGAACACGAACCCTAACCCGAACCCGAAACCGAACCCAAACCCGAACCCGAACCCGAACGCGAACCCTAAACCTAACCCTAACCCGAACCCTAAACCTAACCCTAACCCTAACCCTAACACGAACCCTAACCCTAACCCTAACTCTAAACCTAAACCTAACCCTAACCCGAACCCTAACCCTAACCCTAACCCGAAACCTAACCCGAACCCTAACCCTAACCCTAACCTAAACGTAACCCTAATCCGAACCCTAACCCTAACCCTAACCCTAACCCTAACCCGAACCCTAACCCTAAACCTAACCCTAACCCTAACCCTAACCCGAACCCTAACCCTAACTCGAACACTAACCCTAACCCTAACCCGAACCCTAACCCTAAACCTAACCCTAAAACTAACCCGAAACCTAACCCTAAACCTAAACCTAACCATAACCCTAACCCTAAACCTAACCCTAACCCGAACCCTAACCCTAACCCGAACCCTAACCCTAACTCGAACACTAACCCTAACCCTAACCCGAACCCTAACCCTAAACCTAACCCTAACACTAACCCGAAACCTAACCGTAAACCTAAACCTAACCATAACCCTAACCCTAAACCTAACCCTAACCCGAACCCTAACCCTAACCCGAACCCTAACCCTAACCCTAACCCGAACCTGAACCATAAACCGAAAGCTAACCCTAACCCTAACCTGAACCCTAACCCGAACCCTAACCCGAAACCTAACCCGAACCCTAGCCCTAACCCTAACCCGAACCCTAACCCTAACCCTAAACGGAACCCTAATCCTAACCCTTACCCGACCCGAA
>JAVLSZ010000096.1:977500-980000 GCA_032313775.1 Urocyon cinereoargenteus | reverse complement strand
CCCTAACCCTAACCCTAACCCGAACCCTAACCCGAAACCTAACCCTAATCCTAACCTGAACACTAACCCCTAACCCTAACCCGAACCCGAACCCTAACCCGAACACGAACCCTAACCCGAACCCGAACCCGAACCCAAACCCGAACCCGAACCCGAACGCGAACCCTAAACCTAACCCTAACCCGAACCCTAAACCTAACCCTAACCCTAACCCTAACACGAACCCTAACCCTAACCCTAACTCTAAACCTAAACCTAACCCTAACCCGAACCCTAACCCTAACCCTAACCCGAACCCTAACCCGAAACCTAACCCTAACCCTAACCTAAACCTAACCCTAATCCGAACCCTAACCCTAACCCTAACCCTAACCCGAACCCTAACCCTAAACCTAACCCTAACCCTAACCCGAACCCGAACCCTAACCCTAACTCGAACACTAACCCTAACCCTAACCCGAACCCTAACCCTAAACCTAACCCTAACACTAACCCGAAACCTAACCCTAAACCTAAACCTAACCATAACCCTAACCCTAAACCTAACCCTAACCCGAACCCTAACCCTAACCCGAACCCTAACCCTAACCCTAACCCGAACCTGAACCATAAACCGAAAGCTAACCCTAACCCTAACCTGAACCCTAACCCGAACCCTAACCTGAAACCTAACCCGAACCCTAGCCCTAACCCTAACCCGAACCCTAACCCTAACCCTAACCGGAACCCTAATCCTAACCCTAACCCGACCCGAACCCTAATCCCTTACCCGAATTCTAACCCTAACCCGAACCCTAACCCTAACCCTAACCCTAACCCCGAACCCGAACCCTAACCCTAACCCTATACCTAACCCGAACCCTAACCCGAACCCTAACCCGAAACATAACCCGAACCCTAACCCTAACCCGAACCCTAACCCTAACCCGAACCCTAACCCTAAACCGAACCCTAACCCTAACCCGAACCCGAACCCTAAACCAAACCCGAAACCTAACCCGAACCCAACCCTAACCCGAACCCTAACCCTAACCCGAACCCTAACCCTAACCCTAACCCTAACCCGAAATCTAAACCTAACCCGAACCCTAACCCTAACCCTAACCCTAACCCTAACCCGAAACCTAACCCTAACCATAACCCGAACCCTAACCTCTAACCCGAACCCGAACCCGAACCCTAACCCGAACCCGAACCCTAACATTACCCCGAATCCGAACCCAAACCATAACACTAGCCCTAACGCGAACCCTAACCCTAACCCTAACCGTAACCCGAACCCTAACCCTAACCCAAACCCTAACACTAACCCTAACCCGAACCCTAACCCTAACCCTCACCCTAACCCTACCCTAACCCCTCACCCTAACCCGAACCCTAACCCTAACCCTAACCCTAACCCTAACCCTAACCCGAAACCTAACCCTAACCCGAACCCGAACCCTAACCCGAAACCTAACCCTAATCCTAACCTGAACACTAACCCCTAACCCTAACCCGAACCCGAACCCTAACCCGAACACGAACCCTAACCCGAACCCGAAACCGAACCCAAACCCGAACCCGAACCCGAACGCGAACCCTAAACCTAACCCTAACCCGAACCCTAAACCTAACCCTAACCCTAACCCTAACACGAACCCTAACCCTAACCCTAACTCTAAACCTAAACCTAACCCTAACCCGAACCCTAACCCTAACCCTAACCCGAACCCTAACCCGAACCCTAACCCTAACCCTAACCTAAACCTAACCCTAATCCGAACCCTAACCCTAACCCTAACCCTAACCCTAACCCGAACCCTAACCCTAAACCTAACCCTAACCCTAACCCTAACCCGAACCCTAACCCTAACTCGAACACTAACCCTAACCCTAACCCGAACCCTAACCCTAAACCTAACCCTAACACTAACCCGAAACCTAACCCTAAACCTAAACCTAAACATAACCCTAACCCTAAACCTAACCCTAACCCGAACCCTAACCCTAACCCGAACCCTAACCCTAACTCGAACACTAACCCTAACCCTAACCCGAACCCTAACCCTAAACCTAACCCTAACACTAACCCGAAACCTAACCGTAAACCTAAACCTAACCATAACCCTAACCCTAAACCTAACCCTAACCCGAACCCTAACCCTAACCCGAACCCTAACCCTAACCCTAACCCGAACCTGAACCATAAACCGAAAGCTAACCCTAACCCTAACCTGAACCCTAACCCGAACCCTAACCCGAAACCTAACCCGAACCCTAGCCCTAACCCTAACCCGAACCCTAACCCTAACCCTAAACGGAACCCTAATCCTAACCCTTACCCGACCCGAACCCTAATCCCTTACCCGAATTCTAACCCTAACCCGAACCCTAACCCTAACCCTAACCCTAACCCCGAACCCGAACCCTAACCCTAACCCTATACCTAACCCGAACCCTAACCCGAACCCTAACCCGAAACATAACCCGAACCCTAACCCTAACCCGAACCCTAACC
>JAVLSZ010000096.1:965000-972500 GCA_032313775.1 Urocyon cinereoargenteus | reverse complement strand
CAAACCCGAACCCGAACCCGAACGCGAACCCTAAACCTAACCCTAACCCGAACCCTAAACCTAACCCTAACCCTAACCCTAACACGAACCCTAACCCTAACCCTAACTCTAAACCTAAACCTAACCCTAACCCGAACCCTAACCCTAACCCTAACCCGAACCCTAACCCGAAACCTAACCCTAACCCTAACCTAAACCTAACCCTAATCCGAACCCTAACCCTAACCCTAACCCTAACCCTAACCCGAACCCTAACCCTAAACCTAACCCTAACCCTAACCCGAACCCGAACCCTAACCCTAACTCGAACACTAACCCTAACCCTAACCCGAACCCTAACCCTAAACCTAACCCTAACACTAACCCGAAACCTAACCGTAAACCTAAACCTAACCATAACCCTAACCCTAAACCTAACCCTAACCCGAACCCTAACCCTAACCCGAACCCTAACCCTAACCCTAACCCGAACCTGAACCATAAACCGAAAGCTAACCCTAACCCTAACCTGAACCCTAACCCGAACCCTAACCTGAAACCTAACCCGAACCCTAGCCCTAACCCTAACCCGAACCCTAACCCTAACCCTAACCGGAACCCTAATCCTAACCCTAACCCGACCCGAACCCTAATCCCTTACCCGAATTCTAACCCTAACCCGAACCCTAACCCGAAACATAACCCGAACCCTAACCCTAACCCGAACCCTAACCCTAACCCGAACCCTAACCCTAAACCGAACCCTAACCCTAACCCGAACCCGAACCCTAAACCAAACCCGAAACCTAACCCGAACCCAACCCTAACCCGAACCCTAACCCTAACCCGAACCCTAACCCTAACCCTAACCCTAACCCGAAATCTAAACCTAACCCGAACCCTAACCCTAACCCTAACGCGAAATCTAACCCGAACCCGAACCCTAACCCTAACAGGAACCCTAACCCGAACCCGAACCATAAACCTAACCCTAACCCGAACCCTAACCCTAACCCTAACCCGAACCCTAACTGTAACCCAAAAACTAACCCTAACCCTAACCCTAACCCTAACCCTAACCCGTACCCTAACCCTAACCCTAACCCGATCCCTAACCCGAACCCTAACCCAAACCCTAACCCGAACCCTAACCCTAACCCTAACCGGAACCCTAATCCTAACCCTAACCCGACCCGAACACTAACCCCTTACCCGAATCCTAACCCTAACCCGAACTCTAACCCGAACCCTAACCCTAACCCTAACCCGAACCCAAACCCTAACCCTAACCCTATACCTAACCCGAACCCTAACCCGAACCCTAACCCGAACCCCAAACCTAACCCGAACCCGAACACGAACCCTAACCCGAACCCGAATCCTTACCCAAACCCGAACCCGAACCCGAACCCGAACCCTAAAACTAACCCTAAACCGAACCCTAACCCTAACCCTAACCCTAACCCGAACCCTAACCCTAATCCTAACTCTAACCCTAAACCTAACCCTAACCCGAACCCTAACCCTAACCCTAACACTTACCCTAACCCGAACACTAACCCTAACCCTAACCCGAACCCTAACCTCTAACCCGAACCCGAACCCTAACCTTAACCCGAAACCGAACCCTAACCCTAACCCGAAACCTAACCCGAACCCAAACCTAACCCGAACCCTAACCCTAACCCGAACCCTAACCTTAACCCTTACCCTACACCGAACCCGAACACAAACCATAACACTAACCCTAACGCGAACCCTAACCCTAACCCTAACCGTAACCCGAACCCTAACCCTAACACTAACCCTAACCCGAACCCTAACCCTAACCCGAATCCTAACCCGAACCCTAAACCTAACCGTAACCCTAACCCGAACCCGTACCCTAACCCTAACCCGAACCCGAACCCTAAACCTAACCCTAACCCTAACACGAACCCTAACCCTAAAACCTAACCCTAACCCTAAACCTAACCCAACCTGAACCCTAACCCTAACCCTAACCCAAACCCTAACCCGAAACTTAACCCTAACCCTAACCCTTACCCTAAACCGAACACTAACCCTAACCATAACCCGAACCCTAACCTCTAACCCGAACCCGAACCCTAAACCTAAACCGAACCCGAACCCTAACCCTAACCCGAAACCTAACCCGAACCCAACCCTAACCCGAACCCTAACCCTAACCCGAACCCTAACCTTAACCCTTACCCTACACCGAACCCGAACACAAACCATAACACTAACCCTAACGCGAACCCTAACCCTAACCCTAACCGTAACCCGAACCCTAACCCTAACACTAAACCTAACCCTAACCCTAACCCTAACCCTAACCCGACCCCTAACCCGAACCCTAACACGAACCCTAACCCTAACCCTAATCCTAACCCGAACCCTAACCCTAACCCGAACCCGAACCCTAACCCTAACCCGCACCCTAACCCTAACCCAAACCCGAACCCTAACCCTAACCCGAAACCGAACCCAAACCCTAACCCGAAACCTAACCCGAACCCAACCCTTACCCGAACCCTAACGCTAACCCGAACCCTAACCTTAACCCTAACCCTACCCCGAAACCTAAACCTAACCTGAACCCTAACCCTAAACCTAACCCGAACCCTTACCCGAACCCTAACCCTAACCCGAACCCGAACCCTAACCCTAAACGGAACCCTAACCCTAACCCTAAACCGAAACCGAACCCGAACCCTAACCCTAACCCTAACCCGAAACCTAACCCTAACCCGAACTCTAACCCTAACCCTAACCCGAACCCTAACCCTAACCCTAACCCGAACCCGAACCCTAACCCTAATCCTAACACTAACCCTAAACCTAAACCTAACCCGAAACCTAACCCTAACCCGAACCCTAACCCGAACCCTAAACCTAACCCTAACCCTAACCCGAACCCGTACACTAACCTGAACCCTAACCCTAACCCTAACCCGAACCCTAACCCTAACCCGAACCCGAACCCTAACCCTAAACCTAACCCTAACCCGAACCCTAACCCTAAAACCTAACACTAACCCTAACCCTAAACCTAACCCAACCTGAAACCTAACCCTAACCCTAACCCGAACCCTAACCCGAACCCTAACCCTAAACCTAACCCGAACCCTAACCCTAACCCTAACCCTAACCCTTACCCCTAACCCGAACCCTAACCCGAACCCTAACCCTACCCCTAACCCGAACCCTAACCCTAACCCTAACCCAAACCCTAACCCGAAACTTAACCCTAACCCTAACCCTTACTCTAAACAGAACACTAACCCTAACCATAACCCGAACCCTAACCTCTAACCCGAACCCGAACCCTAACTCTAACCCGAACCCGAACCCTAACCCTAACCCGAAACGTAACCCGAACCCAACCCTTACGCGAAACCTAACCCTAACCCGAACCCTAACCTTAACCCTAACCCTACCCCGAAACCTAAACCTAACCTGAACCCTAACCCTAAACCTAACCCGAACCCTAACCCGAAACCTAACCCTAACCCGAACCAGAACCCTAACCCTAAACCTAACCCTAAACCTAACCCCTAACCCTAACCCGAACGCTAACCCGAACCCTAACCCTAACCCTAACCCGAACCCTAACCCTAACACTAACCCAAACCCTAACCCGAACCCTAACCCTAACCCTAACCCTAACCCGAACCCTAACCCTAACCATTACACGAACCCTAACCTCTAACCCGAACCCGAACCCGAACCCTAACCCGAACCCGAACCCTAACCCTACCCCGAATCCGAACCCTAACCCTAACCCTAACCCTAAACCTAACCCAAACCCTAACCCTAAACCTAACCCAAACCCTAACCCTAAACCTAACCCTAAACCTAACCCTAACCCGAACCCTAACCCTAACTCGAACACTAACCGTAACTCTAACCCTAAACCTAACCCTAACCCTATCCCTAACCCGAACCCTAACCCTATCCCGAACCCTAACCGTAAACCGAAAACTAACCCTAACCCTAACCCTAACCCGAACCCGAACCCTAACCCTAACCCTAACCCTAACCCTAACCCTAACCCTAAACCTAACCCAAACCCTAACCCTAAACCTAATTTAACCCTACCCTAACCCTAACCCGAAACCAAACCCTATCGAACACTAACCGTAAATCTAACCCTAAACCTAACCCTAACCCTATCCCTAACCCGAACCCTAACCGTAACCCGAACCCCAACCGTAACCCGAAAACTAACCCTAACCCTAACCCTAACCCGAACCCGAACCCTAACCCTAACCCGCACCCTAACCCTAACCCAAACCCGAACCCTAACCCTAACCCGAAACCGAACCCAAACCCTAACCCGAAACCTAACCCGAACCCAACCCTTACCCGAACCCTAACG
This sequence comes from Urocyon cinereoargenteus, assembly GCA_032313775.1. Lineage (NCBI taxonomy): Eukaryota > Metazoa > Chordata > Mammalia > Carnivora > Canidae > Urocyon > Urocyon cinereoargenteus. The sequence continues at coordinate 968,137 of JAVLSZ010000096.1, read as the reverse complement.
CTAACCCGAACCCTAACCTTAACCCTAACCCTACCCCGAAACCTAAACCTAACCTGAACCCTAACCCTAAACCTAACCCGAACCCTTAGCCGAACCCGAACCCTAACCCGAACCCTAACCCTAACCCTAACCCGAACCCTAACCCTAACCCTAACCGGAACCCTAATCCTAACCCTAACCCGACCCGAACCCTAACCCCTTAACCGAATTCTAACCCTAACCCGAACCCTAACCCTAACCCTAACCCTAACCCCGAACCCGAACCCTAACCCTAACCCTATACCTAACCCGAACCCTAACCCGAACCCTAACCCGAAACATAACCCGAACCCTAACCCTAACCCGAACCCTAAACCTAACCCGAACCATAACCCTAAACCAAACCCTAACCCTAACCCGAACTGGAACCCTAAACCAAACCCGAAACCTAACCCGAACACAACCCTAACCCGAACCCTAACCCTAACCCGAACCCTAACCCTAACCATAACCCTAACCCGAAATCTAAACCTAACCCGAACCCTAACCCTAACCCTAACGCGAACACTAACCCGAACCCGAACCCTAACCCTAACAGGAACCCTAACCCTAACCCGAACCATAAACCTAACCCTAACCCGAACCCTAACCCTAACCCTAAACCGAACCCTAACTGTAACCCGAAAACTAACCCTAACCCTAACCCTAACCCTAACCCTAACCCGAACCCTAACCCTAACCCTAACCCGATCCCTAACCCGAACCCTAACCCAAACCCTAACCCGAACCCTAACCCTAACCCTAACCGGAACCCTAATCTTAACCCTAACCCGTCCCGAACCCTAACCCCTTACCCGAATCCTAACCCTAACCCGAACTCTAACCCGAACCCTAACCCTAACCCTAACCCGAACCCGAACCCTAACCCTAACCCTATACCTAACCCGAACCCTAACCCGAACCCTAACCCGAACCCCAAACCTAACCCGAACCCGAACACGAACCCTAACCCGAACCGAATCCTAACCCAAACCCGAACCCGAACCCGAACCCGAACCCTAAACCTAACCCTAAACCGAACCCTAACCCTAACCCTAACCCTAACACGAACCCTAACCCTAATCCTAACTCTAACCCTAAACCTAACCCTAACCCGAACCCTAACCCTAACCCTAACACTTACCCTAACCCGAACACTAACCCTAACCATAACCCGAACCCTAACCTCTAACCCGAACCCGAACCCTAACCTTAACCCGAACCCGAACCCTAACCCTAACCCGAAACCTAACCCGAACCCAAACCTAACCCGAACCCTAACCCTAACCCGAACCCTAACCTTAACCCTTACCCTACACCGAACCTGAACCCAAACCATAACACTAACCCTAACGCGAACCCTAACCCTAACCCTAAACGTAACCCGAACCCTAACCCTAACCCTAACCCTAACCCTAAACCTAACCCGAACCCTAACCCTAACACGAACCCTAACCCTAACCCTAACCCGAACCCTAAACCTAACCCTAACCCGACCCCTAACCCGAACCCTAACATGAACCCTAACCCTAACCCTAATCCTAACCCGAACCCTAACCCTAACCCGAACCCGAACCCTAACCCTAACCCGCACCCTAACCCTAACCCAAACCCGAACCCTAACCCTAACCCGAAACCGAACCCAAACCCTAACCCGAAACCTAACTCGAACCCAACCCTTACCCGAAACCTAACGCTAACCCGAACCCTAACCTTAACCCTAACCCTACCCCGAAACCTAAACCTAACCTGAAACCTAACCCTAAACCTACCCGAACCCTTACCCGAACCCTAACCCTAACCCGAACCCGAACCTTAACCCTAAACCGAACACTAACCCTAACCCTAAACCGAAACCGAACCCGAACCCTAACCCTAACCCTAACCCGAAACCTAACCCTAACCCGAACTCTAACCCTAATCCTAACCCGAACCCTAACCCTAACCCTAACACGAACCCGAACCCTAACCCTAATCCTAACACTAACCCTAAACCTAAACCTAACCCGAACCCTAACCCTAACCCGAACCCTAACCCGAACCCTAAACCTAACCCTAACCCTAACCCGAACCCGTACACTAACCTGAACCCTAACCCTAACCATAACCAGAACCCTAACCCTAACCCGAACCCGAACCCTAACCCTAAACCTAACCCTAACCCGAACCCTAACCCTAAAACCTAACCCTAACCCTAACCCTAAACCTAACCCAACCTGAACCCTAACCCTAACACTAACCCGAACCCTAACCCGAACCCTAACCCTAAACCTAAAGCGAACCCTAACCCTAAACCTAACCCCAACCCTTACCCCTAACCCGAACCCTAAGCCGAACCCTAACCCTAACCCTAAACCGAACCCTAACCCTAACCCTAACACAAACCCTAACCCGAAACTTAACCCTAACCCTAACCCTTACTCTAAACAGAACACTAACCCTAACCATAACCCGAACCCTAACCTCTAACCCGAACCCGAACCCTAACTCTAACCCGAACCCGAACCCTAACCCTAACCCGAAACGTAACCCGAACCCAACCCTTACGCGAAACCTAACCCTAACCCGAACCCTAACCTTAACCCTAACCCTACCCCGAAACCTAAACCTAACCTGAACCCTAACCCTAAACCTAACCCGAACCCTAACCCGAAACCTAACCCTAACCCGAACCAGAACCCTAACCCTAAACCTAACCCTAAACCTAACCCCTAACCCTAACCCGAACGCTAACCCGAACCCTAACCCTAACCCTAACCCGAACCCTAACCCTAACACTAACCCAAACCCTAACCCGAACCCTAACCCTAACCCTAACCCTAACCCGAACCCTAACCCTAACCATTACACGAACCCTAACCTCTAACCCGAACCCGAACCCGAACCCTAACCCGAACCCGAACCCTAACCCTACCCCGAATCCGAACCCTAACCCTAACCCTAACCCTAAACCTAACCCAAACCCTAACCCTAAACCTAACCCAAACCCTAACCCTAAACCTAACCCTAAACCTAACCCTAACCCGAACCCTAACCCTAACTCGAACACTAACCGTAACTCTAACCCTAAACCTAACCCTAACCCTATCCCTAACCCGAACCCTAACCCTAACCCGAAC
>JAVLSZ010000096.1:942500-960000 GCA_032313775.1 Urocyon cinereoargenteus | reverse complement strand
GAATCCTTACCCAAACCCGAACCCGAACCCGAACCCGAACCCTAAACCTAACCCTAAACCGAACCCTAACCCTAACCCTAACCCTAACCCGAACCCTAACCCTAATCCTAACTCTAACCCTAAACCTAACCCTAACCCGAACCCTAACCCTAACCCTAACACTTACCCTAACCCGAACACTAACCCTAACCATAACCCGAACCCTAACCTCTAACCCGAACCCGAACCCTAACCTTAACCCGAACCCGAACCCTAACCCTAACCCGAAACCTAACCCGAACCCAAACCTAACCCGAACCCTAACCCTAACCCGAACCCTAACCTTAACCCTTACCCTACACCGAACCCGAACACAAACCATAACACTAACCCTAACGCGAACCCTAACCCTAACCCTAACCGTAACCCGAACCCTAACCCTAACACTAACCCTAACCCGAACCCTAACCCTAACCCGAATCCTAACCCGAACCCTAAACCTAACCGTAACCCTAACCCGAACCCGTACCCTAACCCTAACCCGAACCCGAACCCTAAACCTAACCCTAACCCTAACCCGAACCCTAACCCTAAAACCTAACCCTAACCCTAAACCTAACCCAACCTGAACCCTAACCCTAACCCTAACCCAAACCCTAACCCGAAACTTAACCCTAACCCTAACCCTTACCCTAAACCGAACACTAAACCTAACCATAACCCGAACCCTAACCTCTAACCCGAACCCGAACCCTAAACCTAAACCGAACCCGAACCCTAACCCTAACCCGAAACCTAACCCGAACCCAACCCTAACCCGAACCCTAACCCTAACCCGAACCCTAACCTTAACCCTAACCCTACCCCGAAACCCAAACCTAACCTGAACCCTAACCCTAAACCTAACCCGAACCCTAACCCGAAACCTAACCCTAACCAGAACCCGAACCCTAACCCTAAACCTAACCCTAAACCTAACCCCTAACCCTAACCCGAACCCTAACCCGAACCCTAACCCTAACCCTAACCCGAACCCTAACCCTAACCCTAACCCAAACCCTAACCCGAACCCTAACCCTAACCCTAACCCTAACCCTAACCCGAAACCTAACCCTAACCATAACCCGAACCCTAACCTCTAACCCGAACCCGAACCCGAACCCTAACCCGAACCCGAACCCTAACCCTACCCCGAATCCGAACCCAAACCATAACACTAGCCCTAACGCGAACCCTAACCCTAACCCTAACCGTAACCCGAACCCTAACCCTAACCCAAACCCTAACACTAACCCTAACCCGAACCCTAACCCTAACCCTCACCCTAACCCTACCCTAACCCCTCACCCTAACCCGAACCCTAACCCTAACCCTAACCCGAACCCTAACCCGAAACCTAACCCTAATCCTAACCTGAACACTAACCCCTAACCCTAACCCGAACCCGAACCCTAACCCGAACACGAACCCTAACCCGAACCCGAACCCGAACCCAAACCCGAACCCGAACCCGAACGCGAACCCTAAACCTAACCCTAACCCGAACCCTAAACCTAACCCTAACCCTAACCCTAACACGAACCCTAACCCTAACCCTAACTCTAAACCTAAACCTAACCCTAACCCGAACCCTAACCCTAACCCTAACCCGAACCCTAACCCGAAACCTAACCCTAACCCTAACCTAAACCTAACCCTAATCCGAACCCTAACCCTAACCCTAACCCTAACCCTAACCCGAACCCTAACCCTAAACCTAACCCTAACCCTAACCCGAACCCGAACCCTAACCCTAACTCGAACACTAACCCTAACCCTAACCCGAAACCTAACCCTAAACCTAACCCTAACACTAACCCGAAACCTAACCCTAAACCTAAACCTAACCATAACCCTAACCCTAAACCTAACCCTAACCCGAACCCTAACCCTAACCCGAACCCTAACCCTAACCCTAACCCGAACCTGAACCATAAACCGAAAGCTAACCCTAACCCTAACCTGAACCCTAACCCGAACCCTAACCTGAAACCTAACCCGAACCCTAGCCCTAACCCTAACCCGAACCCTAACCCTAACCCTAACCGGAACCCTAATCCTAACCCTAACCCGACCCGAACCCTAATCCCTTACCCGAATTCTAACCCTAACCCGAACCCTAACCCTAACCCTAACCCTAACCCCGAACCCGAACCCTAACCCTAACCCTATACCTAACCCGAACCCTAACCCGAAACATAACCCGAACCCTAACCCTAACCCGAACCCTAACCCTAACCCGAACCCTAACCCTAAACCGAACCCTAACCCTAACCCGAACCCGAACCCTAAACCAAACCCGAAACCTAACCCGAACCCAACCCTAACCCGAACCCTAACCCTAACCCGAACCCTAACCCTAACCCTAACGCGAACCCTAACCCGAACCCGAACCCTAACCCTAACAGGAACCCTAACCCTAACCCGAACCATAAACCTAACCCTAACCCGAACCCTAACCCTAACCCTAACCCGAACCCTAACTGTAACCCGAAAACTAACCCTAACCCTAACCCTAACCCTAACCCTAACCCGTACCCTAACCCTAACCCTAACCCGATCCCTAACCCGAACCCTAACCCAAACCCTAACCCGAACCCTAACCCTAACCCTAACCGGAACCCTAATCCTAACCCTAACCCGACCCGAACACTAACCCCTTACCCGAATCCTAACCCTAACCCGAACTCTAACCCGAACCCTAACCCTAACCCTAACCCGAACCCGAACCCTAACCCTAACCCTATACCTAACCCGAACCCTAACCCGAACCCTAACCCGAACCCCAAACCTAACCCGAACCCGAACACGAACCCTAACCCGAACCCGAATCCTTACCCAAACCCGAACCCGAACCCGAACCCGAACCCTAAACCTAACCCTAAACCGAACCCTAACCCTAACCCTAACCCTAACCCGAACCCTAACCCTAATCCTAACTCTAACCCTAAACCTAACCCTAACCCGAACCCTAACCCTAACCCTAACACTTACCCTAACCCGAACACTAACCCTAACCATAACCCGAACCCTAACCTCTAACCCGAACCCGAACCCTAACCTTAACCCGAACCCGAACCCTAACCCTAACCCGAAACCTAACCCGAACCCAAACCTAACCCGAACCCTAACCCTAACCCGAACCCTAACCTTAACCCTTACCCTACACCGAACCCGAACACAAACCATAACACTAACCCTAACGCGAACCCTAACCCTAACCCTAACCGTAACCCGAACCCTAACCCTAACACTAACCCTAACCCGAACCCTAACCCTAACCCGAATCCTAACCCGAACCCTAAACCTAACCGTAACCCTAACCCGAACCCGTACCCTAACCCTAACCCGAACCCGAACCCTAAACCTAACCCTAACCCTAACCCGAACCCTAACCCTAAAACCTAACCCTAACCCTAAACCTAACCCAACCTGAACCCTAACCCTAACCCTAACCCAAACCCTAACCCGAAACTTAACCCTAACCCTAACCCTTACCCTAAACCGAACACTAACCCTAACCATAACCCGAACCCTAACCTCTAACCCGAACCCGAACCCTAAACCTAAACCGAACCCGAACCCTAACCCTAACCCGAAACCTAACCCGAACCCAACCCTAACCCGAACCCTAACCCTAACCCGAACCCTAACCTTAACCCTTACCCTACACCGAACCCGAACACAAACCATAACACTAACCCTAACGCTAACCCTAACCCTAACCCTAACCGTAACCCGAACCCTAACCCTAACACTAACCCTAACCCTAACCCTAACCCTAACCCTAACCCTAACCCTAACCCGACCCCTAACCCGAACCCTAACACGAACCCTAACCCTAACCCTAATCCTAACCCGAACCCTAACCCTAACCCGAACCCGAACCCTAACCCTAACCCGCACTCTAACCCTAACCCAAACCCGAACCCTAACCCTAACCCGAAACCGAACCCAAACCCTAACCCGAAACCTAACCCGAACCCAACCCTTACCCGAACCCTAACGCTAACCCGAACCCTAACCTTAACCCTAACCCTACCCCGAAACCTAAACCTAACCTGAACCCTAACCCTAAACCTAACCCGAACCCTTACCCGAACCCTAACCCTAACCCGAACCCGAACCCTAACCCTAAACGGAACCCTAACCCTAACCCTAAACCGAAACCGAACCCGAACCCTAACCCTAACCCTAACCCGAAACCTAACCCTAACCCGAACTCTAACCCTAACCCTAACCCGAACCCTAACCCTAACCCTAACCCGAACCCGAACCCTAACCCTAATCCTAACACTAACCCTAAACCTAAACGTAACCCGAAACCTAACCCTAACCCGAACCCTAACCCGAACCCTAAACCTAACCCTAACCCTAACCCGAACCCGTACACTAACCTGAACCCTAACCCTAACCCTAACCCGAACCCTAACCCTAACCCAAACCCGAACCCTAAACCTAAACCTAACCCTAACCCGAACCCTAACCCTAAAACCTAACCCTAACCCTAACCCTAAACCTAACCCAACCTGAAACCTAACCCTAACCCTAACCCGAACCCTAACCCGAACCCTAACCCTAAACCTAACCCGAACCCTAACCCTAACCCTAACCCTAACCCTTACCCCTAACCCGAACCCTAACCCGAACCCTAACCCTACCCCTAACCCGAACCCTAACCCTAACCCTAACCCAAACCCTAACCCGAAACTTAACCCTAACCCTAACCCTTACTCTAAACAGAACACTAACCCTAACCATAACCCGAACCCTAACCTCTAACCCGAACCCGAACCCTAACTCTAACCCGAACCCGAACCCTAACCCTAACCCGAAACGTAACCCGAACCCAACCCTTACGCGAAACCTAACCCTAACCCGAACCCTAACCTTAACCCTAACCCTACCCCGAAACCTAAACATAACCTGAACCCTAACCCTAAACCTAACCCGAACCCTAACCCGAAACCTAACCCTAACCCGAACCAGAACCCTAACCCTAAACCTAACCCTAAACCTAACCCCTAACCCTAACCCGAACGCTAACCCGAACCCTAACCCTAACCCTAACCCGAACCCTAACCCTAACACTAACCCAAACCCTAACCCGAACCCTAACCCTAACCCTAACCCTAACCCGAACCCTAACCCTAACCATTACACGAACCCTAACCTCTAACCCGAACCCGAACCCGAACCCTAACCCGAACCCGAACCCTAACCCTACCCCGAATCCGAACCCTAACCCTAACCCTAACCCTAAACCTAACCCAAACCCTAACCCTAAACCTAACCCAAACCCTAACCCTAAACCTAACCCTAAACCTAACCCTAACCCGAACCCTAACCCTAACTCGAACACTAACCGTAACTCTAACCCTAAACCTAACCCTAACCCTATCCCTAACCCGAACCCTAACCCTAACCCGAACCCTAACCGTAAACCGAAAACTAACCCTAACCCTAACCCTAACCCGAACCCGAACCCTAACCCTAACCCTAACCCTAACCCTAACCCTAACCCTAACCCTAAACCTAACCCAAACCCTAACCCAAAACCTAATTTAACCCTACCCTAACCCTAACCCGAAACCAAACCCTATCGAACACTAACCGTAACTCTAACCCTAAACCTAACCCTAACCCTATCCCTAACCCGAACCCTAACCGTAACCCGAACCCCAACCGTAACCCGAAAACTAACCCTAACCCTAACCCTAACCCGAACCCGAACCCTAACCCTAACCCGCACCCTAACCCTAACCCAAACCCGAACCCTAACCCTAACCCGAAACCGAACCCAAACCCTAACCCGAAACCTAACCCGAACCCAACCCTTACCCGAACCCTAACGCTAACCCGAACCCTAACCTTAACCCTAACCCTACCCCGAAACCTAAACCTAACCTGAACCCTAACCCTAAACCTAACCCGAACCCTTAGCCGAACCCGAACCCTAACCCGAACCCTAACCCTAACCCTAACCCGAACCCTAACCCTAACCCTAACCGGAACCCTAATCCTAACCCTAACCCGACCCGAACCCTAACCCCTTAACCGAATTCTAACCCTAACCCGAACCCTAACGCTAACCCTAACCCTAACCCCGAACCCGAACCCTAACCCTAACCCTATACCTAACCCGAACCCTAACCCGAACCCTAACCCGAAACATAACCCGAACCCTAACCCTAACCCGAACCCTAACCCTAACCCGAACCATAACCCTAAACCAAACCCTAACCCTAACTCGAACCCAAACCCTAAACCAAACCCGAAACCTAACCCGAACACAACCCTAACCCGAACCCTAACCCTAACCCGAACCCTAACCCTAACCATAACCCTAACCCGAAATCTAAACCTAACCCGAACCCTAACCCTAACGCGAACACTAACCCGAACCCGAACCCTAACCCTAACAGGAACCCTAACCCTAACCCGAACCATAAACCTAACCCTAACCCGAACCCTAACCCTAACCCTAACCCGAACCCTAACTGTAACCCGAAAACTAACCCTAACCCTAACCCTAACCCTAACCCTAACCCGAACCCTAACCCTAACCCTAACCCGATCCCTAACCCGAACCCTAACCCAAACCCTAACCCGAACCCTAACCCTAACCCTAACCGGAACCCTAATCTTAACCCTAACCCGTCCCGAACCCTAACCCCTTACCCGAATCCTAACCCTAACCCGAACTCTAACCCGAACCCTAACCCTAACCCTAACCCGAACCCGAACCCTAACCCTAACCCTATACCTAACCCGAACCCTAACCCGAACCCTAACCCGAACCCCAAACCTAACCCGAACCCGAACACGAACCCTAACCCGAACCGAATCCTAACCCAAACCCGAACCCGAACCCGAACCCGAACCCTAAACCTAACCCTAAACCGAACCCTAACCCTAACCCTAACCCTAACACGAACCCTAACCCTAATCCTAACTCTAACCCTAAACCTAACCCTAACCCGAACCCTAACCCTAACCCTAACACTTACCCTAACCCGAACACTAACCCTAACCATAACCCGAACCCTAACCTCTAACCCGAACCCGAACCCTAACCTTAACCCGAACCCGAACCCTAACCCTAACCCGAAACCTAACCCGAACCCAAACCTAACCCGAACCCTAACCCTAACCCGAACCCTAACCTTAACCCTTACCCTACACCGAACCCGAACCCAAACCATAACACTAACCCTAACGCGAACCCTAACCCTAACCCTAAACGTAACCCGAACCCTAACCCTAACCCTAACCCTAACCCTAAACCTAACCCGAACCCTATCCCTAACACGAACCCTAACCCTAACCCTAACCCGAACCCTAAACCTAACCCTAACCCGACCCCTAACCCGAACCCTAATATGAACCCTAACCCTAACCCTAATCCTAACCCGAACCCTAACCCTAACCCGAACCCGAACCCTAACCCTAACCCGCACCCTAACCCTAACCCAAACCCGAACCCTAACCCTAACCCGAAACCGAACCCAAACCCTAACCCGAAACCTAACCCGAACCCAACCCTTACCCGAAACCTAACGCTAACCCGAACCCTAACCTTAACCCTAACCCTACCCCGAAACCTAAACCTAACCTGAACCCTAACCCTAAACCTACCCGAACCCTTACCCGAACCCTAACCCTAACCCGAACCCGAACCTTAACCCTAAACCGAACACTAACCCTAACCCTAAACCGAAACCGAACCCGAACCCTAACCCTAACCCTAACCCGAAACCTAACCCTAACCCGAACTCTAACCCTAATCCTAACCCGAACCCTAACCCTAACCCTAACACGAACCCGAACCCTAACCCTAATCCTAACACTAACCCTAAACCTAAACCTAACCCGAACCCTAACCCTAACCCGAACCCTAACCCGAACCCTAAACCTAACCCTAACCCTAACCCGAACCCGTACACTAACCTGAACCCTAACCCTAACCATAACCAGAACCCTAACCCTAACCCGAACCCGAACCCTAACACTAAACCTAACCCTAACCCGAACCCTAACCCTAAAACCTAACCCTAACCCTAACCCTAAACCTAACCCAACCTGAAACCTAACCCTAACCCTAACCCGAACCCTAACCCGAACCCTAACCCTAAACCTAACCCGAACCCTAACCCTAACCCTAACCCTAACCCTTACCCCTAACCCGAACCCTAACCCGAACCCTAACCCTACCCCTAACCCGAACCCTAACCCTAACCCTAACCCAAACCCTAACCCGAAACTTAACCCTAACCCTAACCCTTACTCTAAACAGAACACTAACCCTAACCATAACCCGAACCCTAACCTCTAACCCGAACCCGAACCCTAACTCTAACCCGAACCCGAACCCTAACCCTAACCCGAAACGTAACCCGAACCCAACCCTTACGCGAAACCTAACCCTAACCCGAACCCTAACCTTAACCCTAACCCTACCCCGAAACCTAAACATAACCTGAACCCTAACCCTAAACCTAACCCGAACCCTAACCCGAAACCTAACCCTAACCCGAACCAGAACCCTAACCCTAAACCTAACCCTAAACCTAACCCCTAACCCTAACCCGAACGCTAACCCGAACCCTAACCCTAACCCTAACCCGAACCCTAACCCTAACACTAACCCAAACCCTAACCCGAACCCTAACCCTAACCCTAACCCTAACCCGAACCCTAACCCTAACCATTACACGAACCCTAACCTCTAACCCGAACCCGAACCCGAACCCTAACCCGAACCCGAACCCTAACCCTACCCCGAATCCGAACCCTAACCCTAACCCTAACCCTAAACCTAACCCAAAACCTAACCCTAAACCTAACCCAAACCCTAACCCTAAACCTAACCCTAAACCTAACCCTAACCCGAACCCTAACCCTAACTCGAACACTAACCGTAACTCTAACCCTAAACCTAACCCTAACCCTATCCCTAACCCGAACCCTAACCCTAACCCGAACCCTAACCGTAAACCGAAAACTAACCATAACCCTAACCCTAACCCGAACCCGAACCCTAACCCTAACCCTAACCCTAACCCTAACCCTAACCCTAACCCTAAACCTAACCCAAACCCTAACCCAAAACCTAATTTAACCCTACCCTAACCCTAACCCGAAACCAAACCCTATCGAACACTAACCGTAACTCTAACCCTAAACCTAACCCTAACCCTATCCCTAACCCGAACCCTAACCGTAACCCGAACCCCAACCGTAACCCGAAAACTAACCCTAACCCTAACCCTAACCCGAACCCGAACCCTAACCCTAACCCGCACCCTAACCCTAACCCAAACCCGAACCCTAACCCTAACCCGAAACCGAACCCAAACCCTAACCCGAAACCTAACCCGAACCCAACCCTTACCCGAACCCTAACGCTAACCCGAACCCTAACCTTAACCCTAACCCTACCCCGAAACCTAAACCTAACCTGAACCCTAACCCTAAACCTAACCCGAACCCTTAGCCGAACCCGAACCCTAACCCGAACCCTAACCCTAACCCTAACCCGAACCCTAACCCTAACCCTAACCGGAACCCTAATCCTAACCCTAACCCGACCCGAACCCTAACCCCTTAACCGAATTCTAACCCTAACCCGAACCCTAACGCTAACCCTAACCCTAACCCCGAACCCGAACCCTAACCCTAACCCTATACCTAACCCGAACCCTAACCCGAACCCTAACCCGAAACATAACCCGAACCCTAACCCTAACCCGAACCCTAACCCTAACCCGAACCATAACCCTAAACCAAACCCTAACCCTAACTCGAACCCGAACCCTAAACCAAACCCGAAACCTAACCCGAACACAACCCTAACCCGAACCCTAACCCTAACCCGAACCCTAACCCTAACCATAACCCTAACCCGAAATCTAAACCTAACCCGAACCCTAACCCTAACGCGAACACTAACCCGAACCCGAACCCTAACCCTAACAGGAACCCTAACCCTAACCCGAACCATAAACCTAACCCTAACCCGAACCCTAACCCTAACCCTAACCCGAACCCTAACTGTAACCCGAAAACTAACCCTAACCCTAACCCTAACCCTAACCCGAACCCTAACCCTAACCCTAACCCGATCCCTAACCCGAACCCTAACCCAAACCCTAACCCGAACCCTAACCCTAACCCTAACCGGAACCCTAATCTTAACCCTAACCCGTCCCGAACCCTAACCCCTTACCCGAATCCTAACCCTAACCCGAACTCTAACCCGAACCCTAACCCTAACCCTAACCCGAACCCGAACCCTAACCCTAACCCTATACCTAACCCGAACCCTAACCCGAACCCTAACCCGAACCCCAAACCTAACCCGAACCCGAACACGAACCCTAACCCGAACCGAATCCTAACCCAAACCCGAACCCGAACCCGAACCCGAACCCTAAACCTAACCCTAAACCGAACCCTAACCCTAACCCTAACCCTAACACGAACCCTAACCCTAATCCTAACTCTAACCCTAAACCTAACCCTAACCCGAACCCTAACCCTAACCCTAACACTTACCCTAACCCGAACACTAACCCTAACCATAACCCGAACCCTAACCTCTAACCCGAACCCGAACCCTAACCTTAACCCGAACCCGAACCCTAACCCTAACCCGAAACCTAACCCGAACCCAAACCTAACCCGAACCCTAACCCTAACCCGAACCCTAACCTTAACCCTTACCCTACACCGAACCCGAACCCAAACCATAACACTAACCCTAACGCGAACCCTAACCCTAACCCTAAACGTAACCCGAACCCTAACCCTAACCCTAACCCTAACCCTAAACCTAACCCGAACCCTATCCCTAACACGAACCCTAACCCTAACCCTAACCCGAACCCTAAACCTAACCCTAACCCGACCCCTAACCCGAACCCTAATATGAACCCTAACCCTAACCCTAATCCTAACCCGAACCCTAACCCTAACCCGAACCCGAACCCTAACCCTAACCCGCACCCTAACCCTAACCCAAACCCGAACCCTAACCCTAACCCGAAACCGAACCCAAACCCTAACCCGAAACCTAACCCGAACCCAACCCTTACCCGAAACCTAACGCTAACCCGAACCCTAACCTTAACCCTAACCCTACCCCGAAACCTAAACCTAACCTGAACCCTAACCCTAAACCTACCCGAACCCTTACCCGAACCCTAACCCTAACCCGAACCCGAACCTTAACCCTAAACCGAACACTAACCCTAACCCTAAACCGAAACCGAACCCGAACCCTAACCCTAACCCTAACCCGAAACCTAACCCTAACCCGAACTCTAACCCTAATCCTAACCCGAACCCTAACCCTAACCCTAACACGAACCCGAACCCTAACCCTAATCCTAACACTAACCCTAAACCTAAACCTAACCCGAACCCTAACCCTAACCCGAACCCTAACCCGAACCCTAAACCTAACCCTAACCCTAACCCGAACCCGTACACTAACCTGAACCCTAACCCTAACCATAACCAGAACCCTAACCCTAACCCGAACCCGAACCCTAACACTAAACCTAACCCTAACCCGAACCCTAACCCTAAAACCTAACCCTAACCCTAACCCTAAACCTAACCCAACCTGAACCCTAACCCTAACACTAAACCGAACCCTAACCCGAACCCTAACCCTAAACCTAACCCGAACCCTAACCCTAAACCTAACCCCAACCCTTACCCCTAACCCGAACCCTAACCCGAACCCTAACCCTAACCCTAAACCGAACCCTAACCCTAACCCTAACACAAACCCTAACCCGAAACTTAACCCTAACCCTAACCCTTACTCTAACCAGAACACTAACCCTAACCATAACACGAACCCTAACCTCTAACCCGAACCCGAACCCTAACTCTAACCCGAACCGGAACCCTAACCCTAACCCGAAACGTAACCCGAACCCAACCCTTACCGACACCTAACCCTAACCCGAACCCTAACCTTAACCCTAACCCTACCCCGAAACCTAAACCTAACCTGAACCCTAACCCTAAACCTAACCCGAACCCTAACCCGAAACCTAACCCTAACACGAACCAGAACCCTAACCCTAAACCTAACACTAAACCTAACTCCTAACCCTAACCCGAACCCTAACCCGAACCCTAACCCTAACCCTAACCCGAACCCTAACCCTAACCCTAACCCAAACCCTAACCCGAACCCTAACCCTAACCCTAACCCTAACCCGAACCCTAACCCTAACCTTAACACGAACCCTAACCTCTAACCCGAACCCGAACCCGAATCCTAACCCGAACCCGAACCCTAACCCTACACCGAATCCGAACCCTAACCCTAACCCTAACCCTAAACCTAACCCAAACCCTAACCCTAAACCTAACCCTAACCCTAACCTGAACCCAAACCCGAACCCTAACCCTAACTTGAACACTAACCGTAACTCTAACCCTAAACCTAACCCTAACCCTATCCCTAACCCGAACCCTAACCCTAACCCGAACCCTAACCGTAACCCGAAAACTAACCCTAACCCTAACCCTAACCCGAACCCGAACCCTAACCCTAACCCTAACCCTAACCCTAACCCTAAACCTAACCCAAAACCTAACCCTAAACCTAATTTAACCCTACCCTAACCCTAACCCGAAACCTAACCCTAACTCGAACACTAACCGTAACTCTAACCCTAAACCTAACCCAAACCCTATCCCTAACCCGAACCCTAACCGTAACCCGAACCCTAACCGTAACCCGAACACTAACCCTAACCCTAACCCTAACCCTAACACTAACCCGAACCCTAACCCTAACCCTAACCCGAACCCTAACCCGAAACCTAACCCTAACCCTAACACGAACCCTAACCCTAACCCTAACCGGAACCCTAATCCTAACCCTAACCCGACCCGAACCCTAACCCCTTACCCGAATCCTAACCCTAACCCGAACTCTAACCCGAACCCTAACCCTAACCGTAACCCCGAACCCGAACCCTAACCCTAAACCTATACCTAACCCGAAACCTAACCCGAACCCTAACCAGAACCCCAACCCTAACCCGAACCCGAACACGAACCATAACCCGAACCCGAATCCTAACCCAAACCCGAACCCGAACCCGAACCCTAAACCTAACCCTAACCCGAACCCTAACCCTAACCCTAACCCTAAACCGAACCCTAACCCTAATCCTAACACTAACCCTAAACCTAAACCTAACCCGAACCCTAACCCTAACCCGAACCCTAACCCTAACCCTAACCCTAACCCTAACCCTAACCCTAACCCGAACCCTAACCTGAACACTAACCCTAACCCTACCCCGAACCCGAACCCGAACACTAAACCTAAACCTAACCCTAACCCAAACCCTAAACCGAACACTAACCCTAACCCTAACCCGAACCCGAACACTAAACCTAAACCTACCCCTCACCCGAACACTAATACGAACCCTAACCCGAACCCTAACCCGAACCCTAACCCGAACCCTAACCCTAACACTATTCCGAAACCAAACCCGAACCCTAACCCAAACCCGAACCCGAACACTAACCCTAACCCGAACCCTAACCCGAACCCTAACCCTAACCCTAACCTAAACATAACCCTAATCCGAACCCTAACCCTAACCCTAACCCTAACCCTAACCCTAACCCGAACCCTAACCCTAAACCTAACCCTAACCCTAACCCTAACCCGAACCCTAACCCTAACTCGAACGCTAACCCTAACCCTAACCCGAACCCTAACCCTAAACCTAACCCTAACACTAACCCGAAACCTAACCCTAAACCTAAACCTAACCATAACCCTAACCCTAAACCTATCCCTAACCCGAACCCTAACCCTAACCCGAACCGTAACCCTAACCCTAACCCGAACCTGAACCATAAACCGAAAGCTAACCCTAACCCTAACCTGAACCCTAACCCGAACCCTAACCCGAAACCTAACCCGAACCCTAGCCCTAACCCTAACCCGAACCCTAACCCTAACCCTAACCGGAACCCTAATCCTAACCCT
This sequence comes from Urocyon cinereoargenteus, assembly GCA_032313775.1. NCBI lineage: Eukaryota > Metazoa > Chordata > Mammalia > Carnivora > Canidae > Urocyon > Urocyon cinereoargenteus. The sequence continues at coordinate 945,944 of JAVLSZ010000096.1, read as the reverse complement.
AACCCGACCCGAACCCTAATCCCTTACCCGAATTCTAACCCTAACCCGAACCCTAACCCTAACCCTAACCCTAACCCCGAACCCGAACCCTAACCCTAACCCTATACCTAACCCGAACCCTAACCCGAACCCTAACCCGAAACATAACCCGAACCCTAACCCTATCCCGAACCCTAACCCTAACCCGAACCCTAACCCTAAACCGAACCCTAAACCTAACCCGAACCCGAACCCTAAACCAAACCCGAAACCTAACCCGAACCCAACCCTAAACCGAACCCTAACCCTAACCCGAACCCTAACCCTAACCCTAACCCTAACCCGAAATCTAAACCTAACCCGAACCCTAACCCTAACCCTAACGCGAACCCTAACCCGAACCCGAACCCTAACCCTAACAGGAACCCTAACCCTAACCCGAACCATAAACCTAACCCTAACCCGAACCCTAACCCTAACCCTAACCCAAACCCTAACTGTAACCCGAAAACTAAACCTAACCCTAACCCTAACCCTAACCCTAACCCGTACCCTAACCCTAACCCTAACCCGATCCCTAACCCGAACCCTAACCCAAACCCTAACCCGAACCCTAACCCTAACCCTAACCGGAACCCTAATCCTAACCCTAACCCGACCCGAACACTAACCCCTTACCCGAATCCTAACCCTAACCCGAAATCTAACCCGAACCCTAACCCTAACCCTAACCCGAACCCGAACCCTAACCCTAACCCTATACCTAACCCGAACCCTAACCCGAACCCTAACCCGAACCCCAAACCTAACCCGAACCCGAACACGAACCCTAACCCGAACCCGAATCCTTACCCAAACCCGAACCCGAAACCGAACCCGAACCCTAAACCTAACCCTAAACCGAACCCTAACCCTAACCCTAACCCTAACCCGAACCCTAACCCTAATCCTAACTCTAACCCTAAACCTAACCCTAACCCGAACCCTAACCCTAACCCTAACACTTACCCTAACCCGAACACTAACCCTAACCATAACCCGAACCCTAATCTCTAACCCGAACCCGAACCCTAACCTTAACCCGAACCCGAACCCCAACCCTAACCCGAAACCTAACCCGAACCCAAACCTAACCCGAACCCTAACCCTAACCCGAACCCTAACCTTAACCCTTACCCTACACCGAACCCGAACACAAACCATAACACTAACCCTAACGCGAACCCTAACCCTAACCCTAACCGTAACCCGAACCCTAACCCTAACACTAACCCTAACCCGAACCCTAACCCTAACCCGAATCCTAACCCGAACCCTAAACCTAACCGTAACCCTAACCCGAACCCGTACCCTAACCCTAACCCGAACCCGAACCCTAAACCTAACCCTAACCCTAACCCGAACCCTAACCCTAAAACCTAACCCTAACCCTAAACCTAACCCAACCTGAACCCTAACCCTAACCCTAACCCAAACCCTAACCCGAAACTTAACCCTAACCCTAACCCTTACCCTAAACCGAACACTAACCCTAACCATAACCCGAACCCTAACCTCTAACCCGAACCCGAACCCTAAACCTAAACCGACCCGGAACCCTAACCCTAACCCGAAACCTAACCCGAACCCAACCCTAACCCGAACCCTAACCCTAACCCGAACCCTAACCTTAACCCTAACCCTACCCCGAAACCCAAACCTAACCTGAACCCTAACCCTAAACCTAACCCGAACCCTAACCCGAAACCTAACCCTAACCAGAACCCGAACCCTAACCCTAAACCTAACCCTAAACCTAACCCCTAACCCTAACCCGAACCCTAACCCGAACCCTAACCCTAACCCTAACCCGAACCCTAACCCTAACCCTAACCCAAACCCTAACCCGAACCCTAACCCTAACCCTAACCCTAACCCTAACCCGAAACCTAACCCTAACCATAACCCGAACCCTAACCTCTAACCCGAACCCGAACCCGAACCCTAACCCGAACCCGAACCCTAACCCTACCCCGAATCCGAACCCAAACCATAACACTAGCCCTAACGCGAACCCTAACCCTAACCCTAACCGTAACCCGAACCCTAACCCTAACCCAAACCCTAACACTAACCCTAACACGAACCCTAACCCTAACCCTCACCCTAACCCTACCCTAACCCCTCACCCTAACCCGAACCCTAACCCTAATCCTAACCTGAACACTAACCCCTAACCCTAACCCGAACCCGAACCCTAACCCGAACACGAACCCTAACCCGAACCCGAACCCCAACCCAAACCCGAACCCGAACCCGAAGGCGAACCCTAAACCTAACCCTAACCCGAACCCTAAACCTAACCCTAACCCTAACCCTAACACGAACCCTAACCCTAACCCTAACTCTAAACCTAAACCTAACCCTAACCCGAACCCTAACCCTAACCCTAACCCGAACCCTAACCCGAACCCTAACCCTAACCCTAACCTAAACCTAACCCTAATCCGAACCCTAACCCTAACCCTAACCCTAACCCGAACCCTAACCCTAAACCTAAACCTAACCCTAACCCTAACCCGAACCCTAACCCTAACTCGAACACTAACCCTAACCCTAACCCGAACCCTAACCCTAAACCTAACCCTAACACTAACCCGAAACCTAACCCTAAACCTAAACCTAACCATAACCCTAACCCTAAACCTAACCCTAACCCGAACCCTAACCCTAACCCGAACCCTAACCCTAACCCTAACCCGAACCTGAACCATAAACCGAAAGCTAACCCTAACCCTAACCTGAACCCTAACCCGAACCCTAACCTGAAACCTAACCCGAACCCTAGCCCTAACCCTAACCCGAACCCTAACCCTAACCCTAACCGGAACCTTAATCCTAACCCTAACCCGACCCGAACCCTAATCCCTTACCCGAATTCTAACCCTAACCCGAACCCTAACCATAACCCTAACCCTAACCCCGAACCCGAACCCTAACCCTAACACTATACCTAACCCGAACCCTAACCCGAACCCTAACCCGAAACATAACCCGAACCCTAACCCTAACCCGAACCCTAACCCTAACCCGAACCCTAACCCTAACCCGAACCCGAACCCTAAACCAAACCCGAAACCTAACCCGAACCCAACCCTAACCCGAACCCTAAACCTAACCCGAACCCTAACCCTAACCCTAACCCTAACCCGAAATCTAAACCTAACCCGAACCCTAACCCTAACCCTAACGCGAACCCTAACCCGAACCCGAACCCTAACCCTAACAGGAACCCTAACCCTAACCCGAACCATAAACCTAACCCTAACCCGAACCCTAACCCTAACCCTAACCCGAACCCTAACTGTAACCCGAAAACTAACCCTAACCCTAACCCTAACCCTAACCCTAACCCGTACCCTAACCCTAACCCTAACCCGATCCCTAACCCGAACCCTAACCCAAACCCTAACCCGAACCCTAACC
>JAVLSZ010000096.1:922500-940000 GCA_032313775.1 Urocyon cinereoargenteus | reverse complement strand
CTAAACCTAACCCTAACCCTATCCCTAACCCGAACCCTAACCGTAACCCGAACCCCAACCGTAACCCGAAAACTAACCCTAACCCTAACCCTAACCCGAACCCGAACCCTAACCCTAACCCGCACCCTAACCCTAACCCAAACCCGAACACTAACCCTAACCCGAAACCGAACCCAAACCCTAACCCGAAACCTAACCCGAACCCAACCCTTACCCGAACCCTAACGCTAACCCGAACCCTAACCTTAACCCTACCCTACCCTGAAACCTAAACCTAACCTGAACCCTAACCCTAAACCTAACCCGAACCCTTAGCCGAACCCGAACCCTAACCCGAACCCTAACCCTAACCCTAACCCGAACCCTAACCCTAACCCTAACCGGAACCCTAATCCTAACCCTAACCCGACCCGAACCCTAACCCCTTACCCGAATTCTAACCCTAACCCGAACCCTAACCCTAACCCTAACCCTAACCCCGAACCCGAACCCTAACCCTAACCCTATACCTAACCCGAACCCTAACCCGAACCCTAACCCGAAACATAACCCGAACCCTAACCCTAACCCGAACCCTAACCCTAACCCGAACCATAACCCTAAACCAAACCCTAACCCTAACCCGAACCCGAACCCTAAACCAAACCCGAAACCTAACCCGAACACAACCCTAACCCGAACCCTAACCCTAACCCGAACCCTAACCCTAACCATAACCCTAACCCGAAATCTAAACCTAACCCGAACCCTAACCCTAACCCTAACGCGAACACTAACCCGAACCCGAACCCTAACCCTAACAGGAACCCTAACCCTAACCCGAACCATAAACCTAACCCTAACCCGAACCCTAACCCTAACCCTAACCCGAACCCTAACTGTAACCCGAAAACTAACCCTAACCCTAACCCTAACCCTAACCCTAAACCGAACCCTAACCCTAACCCTAACCCGATCCCTAACCCGAACCCTAACCCAAACCCTAACCCGAACCCTAACCCTAACCCTAACCGGAACCCTAATCTTAACCCTAACCCGTCCCGAACCCTAACCCCTTACCCGAATCCTAACCCTAACACGAACCCTAACCCGAACCGAATCCTAACCCAAACCCGAACCCGAACCCGAACCCGAACCCTAAACCTAACCCTAAACCGAACCCTAACCCTAACCCTAACCCTAACACAAACCCTAACCCTAATCCTAACTCTAACCCTAAACCTAACCCTAACCCGAACCCTAACCCTAACCCTAACACTTACCCTAACCCGAACACTAACCCTAACCATAACCCGAACCCTAACCTCTAACCCGAACCCGAACCCTAACCTTAACCCGAACCCGAACCCTAACCCTAACCCGAAACCTAACCCGAACCCAAACCTAACCCGAACCCTAACCCTAACCCGAACCCTAACCTTAACCCTTACCCTACACCGAACCCGAACCCAAACCATAACACTAACCCTAACGCGAACCCTAACCCTAACCCTAAACGTAACCCGAACCCGAACCCTAACCCTAACCCTAACCCTAACCCTAAACCTAACCCGAACCCTAACCCTAACACGAACCCTAACCCTAACCCTAACCCGAACCCTAAACCTAACCCTAACCCGACCCCTAACCCGAACCCTAACATGAACCCTAACCCTAACCCTAATCCTAACCCGAACCCTAACCCTAACCCGAACCCGAACCCTAACCCTAACCCGCACCCTAACCCTAACCCAAACCCGAACCCTAACCCTAACCCGAAACCGAACCCAAACCCTAACCCGAAACCTAACCCGAACCCAACCCTTACCCGAAACCTAACGCTAACCCGAACCCTAACCTTAACCCTAACCCTACCCCGAAACCTAAACCTAACCTGAACCCTAACCCTAAACCTAACCCGAACCCTTACCCGAACCCTAACCCTAACCCGAACCCGAACCTTAACCCTAAACCGAACACTAACCCTAACCCTAAACCGAAACCGAACCCGAACCCTAACCCTAACCCTAACCCGAAACCTAACCCTAACCCGAACTCTAACCCTAACCCTAACCCGAACCCTAACCCTAACCCTAACACGAACCCGAACCCTAACCCTAATCCTAACACTAACCCTAAACCTAAACCTAACCCGAACCCTAACCCTAACCCGAACCCTAACCCGAACCCTAAACCTAACCCTAACCCTAACCCGAACCCGTACACTAACCTGAACCCTAACCCTAACCATAACCCGAACCCTAACCCTAACCCGAACCCGAACCCTAACCCTAAACCTAACCCTAACCCGAACCCTAACCCTAAAACCTAACCCTAACCCTAACCCTAAACCTAACCCAACCTGAACCCTAACCCTAACACTAACCCGAACCCTAACCCGAACCCTAACCCTAAACCTAACCCGAACCCTAACCCTAAACCTAACCCCAACCCTTACCCCTAACCCGAAACCTAACCCGAACCCTAACCCTAACCCTAACCCGAACCCTAACCCTAACCCTAACACAAACCCTAACCCGAAACTTAACCCTAACCCTAACCCTTACTCTAACCAGAACACTAACCCTAACCATAACACGAACCCTAACCTCTAACCCGAACCCGAACCCTAACTCTAACCCGAACCCGAACCCTAACCCTAACCCGAAACGTAACCCGAACCCCACCCTTACCGACACCTAACCCTAACCCGAACCCTAACCTTAAACCTAACCCTACCCCGAAACCTAAACCTAACCTGAACCCTAGCCCTAAACCTAACCCGAACCCTAACCCGAAACCTAACCCTAACCCGAACCAGAACCCTAACCCTAAACCTAACACTAAACCTAACTCCTAACCCTAACCCGAACCCTAACCCGAACCCTAACCCTAACCCTAACCCGAACCCTAACCCTAACCCTAACCCAAACCCTAACCCGAACCCTAACCCTAACCCTAACCCTAACCCTAACCCGAACCCTAACCCTAACCTTAACACGAACCCGAACCTCTAACCCGAACCCGAACCCGAATCCTAACCCGAACCCGAACCCTAACCCTACACCGAATCCGAACCCTAACACTAACCCTAACCCTAACCCTAACTCAAACACTAACCCTAACCCTAACCCTAACCCGAACCCGAACCCTAAACCTAACCCTAACCCTAACCCTAACCCTAACCCTAAACCTAACCCAAACCTTAACCCTAAACCTAATTTAACCCTACCCTAACCCTAACCCGAAACCTAACCCTAACTCGAACACTAACCGTAACTCTAACCCTAAACCTAACCCAAACCCTATCCCTAACCCGAACCCTAACCGTAACCCGAACCCTAACCGTAACCCGAAAACTAACCCTAACCCTAACCCTAACCCTAACACTAACCCGAACCCTAACCCTAACCCTAACCCGATCCCTAACCCGAAACCTAACCCTAACCCTAACACGAACCCTAACCCTAACCCTAACCGGAACCCTAATCCTAACCCTAACCCGACCCGAACCCTAACCCCTTACCCGAATCCTAACCCTAACCCGAACTCTAACCCGAACCCTAACCCTAACCGTAACCCCGAACCCGAACCCTAACCCTAAACCTATACCTAACCCGAAACCTAACCCGAACCCTAACCAGAACCCCAACCCTAACCCGAACCCGAACACGAACCCTAACCCGAACCCGAATCCTAACCCAAACCCGAACCCGAACCCGAACCCGAACCCTAAACCTAACCCTAACCCGAACCCTAACCCTAACCCTAACCCTAAACCGAACCCTAACCCTAATCCTAACACTAACCCTAAACCTAAACCTAACCCGAACCCTAACCCTAACCCGAACCCTAACCCGAACCCTAAACCTAACCCTAACCCTAACCCGAACCCGTACACTAACCTGAACCCTAACCCTAACCCTAACCCGAACCCTAACCCTAACCCGAACCCAAACCCTAACCCTAACCCTAACCCTAACCCTAACCCGAACCCTAACCCTAAAACCTAACCCTAACCCTAACCCGAACCCAAACCCTAACCCTAACCCTAACCCTAACCCTAACCCGAACCCTAACCCTAAAACCTAACCCTAACCCTAACCCTAAACCTAACCCAACCTGAACCCTAACCCTAACCCTAACCCGAACCCTAACCCGAACCCTAACCCTAAACCTAACCCGAACCCTAACCCTAAACCTAACCCTAAACCTTATCCCTAACCCGAACCCTAACCCGAACCCTAACCCTAACACTAACCCGAACCCTAACCCTAACCCTAACACAAACCCTAACCCGAAACTTAACCCTAACCCTAACCCTTACTCTAACCAGAACACTAACCCTAACCATAACCCGAACCCTAACCTCTAACCCGAACCCGAACCCTAACTCTAACCCGAACCCGAACCCTAACCCTAACCCGAAACGTAACCCGTACCCAACCCTTACCCGAAACCTAACCCTAACCCGAACCCTAACCTTAACCCTAACCCTACCCCGAAACCTAAACCTAACCTGAACCCTAACCCTAAACCTAACCCGAACCCTAACCCGAAACCTAACCCTAACCCGAACCAGAACCCTAACCCTAAACCTAACCCTAAACCTAACCCCTAACCCTAACCCGAAACCTAACCCGAACCCTAACCCTAACCCTAACCCGAACCCTAACCCTAACCCTAACCCAAACCCTAACCCGAACCCTAACCCTAACCCTAACCCTAACCCGAACCCTAACACTAACCATAACACGAACACTAACCTCTAACCCGAACCCGAACCCGAACCCTAACCCGAACCCGAACCCTAACCCTACCCCGAATCCGAACCCTAACCCTAACCCTAACCCTAAACCTAACCCAAACCCTAACCCTAAACCTAACCCAAACCCTAACCCTAAACCTAACCCTAACCCTAACCCTAACTCTAACCCGAACCCGAACCCTAACCCTAACCCTAACCCTAACCCTAACCCTAACCCTAACCCGAACCCTAACCCTAATCCTAACTCTAACCCTAAACCTAACCCTAACCCGAACCCTAACCCTAACCCTAACCCTTACCCTAACCCAATCACTAACCCTAACCATAACCCGAACCCTAACCTCTAACCCGAAACCGAACCCTAACCCTAACCCGAACCCGAACCCTAAGACTAACCCGAAACCTAACCCGAACCCAACCCTAACCTGAACCCTAACCCTAACCCGAACCCTAACCTTAACCCTTATCCTACACCGAACCCGAACACAAACCATAACACTAACCCTAACCCGAACCCGAACCCTAACCCTAAACCGAACCCTAACCCTAACCCTAACCCGAAACCGAACCCGAACCCTAAACCTAACCCTAACCCAAACCCTAACCCTAAACCTAACCCTAACCCTAACCCTAACCCTAACCCGAACCCTAAACCTAACCCTAACCCGAAACCTAACCCTAACCCGAACCCTAACCCTAACCCTAACCCGAACCCTAACCCTAAGCCTAACCCTAACCCTAAACCGAACCCTAACCCTAATCCTAACTCTAACCCTAAACCTAAACCTAACCCGAACCCTAACCCTAACCCGAACCCTAACCCGAACCCTAAACCTAACCCTAACCCTAACCCGAACCCGTACACTAACCTGAACCCTAACCCTAACCCTAACCCGAACCCTAACCCTAACCCGAACCCGAACCCTAACCCTAACCCTAACCCTAACCCGAACCCTAACCCTAAAACCTAACCCTAACCCTAAACCTAACCCAAACTGAACCCTAAACCTAACCCTAACCCGAACCCTAACCCCGAACCCGAACCCTAACCCTAAACCGAACCCTAACCCTAACCCTAACCCGAAACCGAACCCGAACCCTAAACCTAACCCTAACCCAAACCCTAACCCTAAACCTAACCCTAACCCTAACCCTAACTCTAACCCGAACCCTAAACCTAACCCTAACCCGAAACCTAACCCTAACCCGAACCCTAACCCTAACCCTAACCCGAACCCTAACCCTAAGCCTAACCCTAACCCTAAACCGAACCCTAACCCTAATCCTAACTCTAACCCTAAACCTAAACCTAACCCGAACCCTAACCCTAACCCGAACCCTAACCTGAACCCTAAACCTAACCCTAACCCTAACCCGAACCCGTACACTAACCTGAACCCTAACCCTAACCCTAACCCGAACCCTAACCCTAACCCGAACCCGAACCCTAACCCTAACCCTAACCCTAACCCGAACCCTAACCCTAAAACCTAACCCTAACCCTAAACCTAACCCAAACTGAACCCTAACCCTAACCCTAACCCGAACCCTAACCCCGAACCCTAACCCTAAACCTAACCCGAACCCTAACACTAAACCTAACCCTAACCCTTACCCCTAACCCGAACCCTAACCCGAACCCTAACCCTAACCCTAACCCGAAACCTAACCCTAACCCTAACCCAAACCCTAACCGGAAACTTAACCCTAACCATAACCCTTACTCTAACCAGAACACTAAACCTAACCATAACCCGAACCCTAACCTCTAACCCGAACCCGAACCCTAACTCTAACCCAAACCCGAACCCTAACCCTAACCCGAAACCTAACCGGAACCCAACCCTTACCCGAAACCTAACCCTAACCCGAACCCTAACCTTAACCCTAACCCTACCCCGAAACCTAAACCTAACCTGAACCCTAACCATAAACATAACCCGAACCCTAACCCGAAACCTAACCCTAACCCCAACCAGAACCCTAACCATAAACCTAACACTAAACCTAACCCCTAACCCTAACCCGAACCCTAACCCGAACCCTAACCCTAACCCTAACCCGAACCCTAACCCTAACCCTAACCCAAACCTAACCCGAACCCTAACCCTAACCCTAACCCTAACCCTAACCCGAACCCTAACCCTAACCATAACACGAAACCTAACCTCTAACCCGAACCCGAACCCGAACCCTAACCCGAACCCGAACCCTAACCCTACCCCGAATCCGAACCCAAACCATAACCCTAACCCTAATGCGAACCCTAACCTTAACCCTAACCGTAAACCGAAAACTAACCCTAACCCTAACCCTAACACTAACCCTAACCCGAACCCTAACCCTAACCCTAACCCTAACCCTACCCTAACCCCTAACACTAACCCGAACCCTAACCCTAACACTAACCCTAACCCTAACACGAACCCTAACCCTAACCCTAACCCGAACCCTAACCCGAAACCTAACCCTAATCCTAACTTGAACACTAACCCCTAACCCTAACCCGAAACCGAACCCTAACCCGAACACGAACCCTAACCCGAACCCGAACCCTAACACAAACCCGAACCCGAACCCGAAACCGAACCCTAAACCTAACCCTAACCCGAAACCTAACCCTAACCCTAACCCTATCCCTAACCCGAACCATAACCCTAACCCGAACCCTAACCCGAACCCTAACCATAACCCTAACCCTAACCCTAAACCTAACCCTAATCCGAACCCTAATCCTAACCATAACCCTAAACCTGACCCAAATCCTAACCCTAAAGCTATCCCTAACCCTAACCCTAACCCGAACCCTAACCCTAACCCGAACCCTAACCCTAACCCTAACCCGAACCTGAACCCTAAACCGAAAGCTAACCCTTACCATAACCCGAACCCTAACCCGAACCCTAACCCGAACCCTAACCCGAACCCTAACCCGAACCCTAACCCTAACCCGACCCCTAACCTGAACCCTAACATGAACCCTAACCCTAACCCTAGCCCTAACCCTAACCCTAACCCGAACCTTAAACCGAACCCTAACCCGAACCCTAAACCTAACTCTAACCCTAACTCTAACCCTAACACGAACCCTAACCCTAACCCTAACACTAACCCGAACCCTAAACCTAACCCTAACCCGAACCTAACCCTAACCCGAACCCTAACCCTAACCCTAACCCGAACCCTAACCCTAAGCCTAACCCTAACCCTAAACCGAACCCTAACCCTAATCCTAACTCTAACCCTAAACCTAAACCTAACCCGAACCCTAACCCTAACCCGAACCCTAACCCGAACCCTAAACCTAACCCTAACCCTAACCCGAACCCGTACACTAACCTGAACCCTAACCCTAACCCTAACCCGAACCCTAACCCTAACCCGAACCCGAACCCTAACCCTAACCCTAACCCTAACCCGAACCCTAACCCTAAAACCTAACCCTAACCCTAAACCTAACCCAAACTGAACCCTAACCCTAACCCTAACCCGAACCCTAACCCCGAACCCTAACCCTAAACCTAACCCGAACCCTAACACTAAACCTAACCCTAACCCTTACCCCTAACCCGAACCCTAACCCGAACCCTAACCCTAACCCTAACCCGAACCCTAACCCTAACCCTAACCCAAACCCTAACCCGAAACTTAACCCTAACCCTAACCCTTACTCTAACCAGAACACTAAACCTAACCATAACCCGAACCCTAACCTCTAACCCGAACCCGAACCCTAACTCTAATCCGAACCCGAACCCTAACCCTAACCCGAAACCTAACCGGAACCCAACCCTTACCCGAAACCTAGCCCTAACCCGAACCCTAACCTTAACCCTAACCCTACCCCGAAACCTAAAACTAACCTGAACCCTAACCATAAACATAACCCGAACCCTAACCCGAAACCTAACCCTAACCCGAACCAGAACCCTAACCATAAACCTAACACTAAACCTAACCCCTAACCCTAACCCTAACCCTAACCCGAACCCTAACCCTAACCCTAACCCGAACCCTAACCCTAACCCTAACCCAAACCTAACCCGAACCCTAAACCTAACCCTAACCCTAACCCTAACCCGAACCCTAACCCTAACCATAACACGAACCCTAACCTCTAACCCGAACCCGAACCCGAACCCTAACCCGAACCCGAACCCTAACCCTACCCCGAATCCGAACCCAAACCATAACCCTAACCCTAATGCGAACCCTAAACTTAACCCTAACCGTAAACCGAAACCTAACCCTAACCCTAACCCTAACACTAACCCTAACCCGAACCCTAACCCTAACCCTAACCCTAACCCTAACCCTACCCTAACCCCTAACACTAACCCGAACCCTAACCCTAACACTAACCCTAACCCTAACCCTAACCCGAACCCTAACCCGAAACCTAACCCTAATCCTAACTTGAACACTAACCCCTAACCCTAACCCGAAACCGAACCCTAACCCGAACACGAACCCTAACCCGAACCCGAACCCTAACACAAACCCGAACCCGAACCCGAAACCGAACCCTAAACCTAACCCTAACCCGAACCCTAACCCTAACCCTAACCCTATCCCTAACCCGAACCATAACCCTAACCCGAACCCTAACCCGAACCCTAACCATAACCCTAGCCCTAACCCTAAACCTAACCCTAATCCGAACCCTAATCCTAACCATAACCCTAAACCTGACCCAAATCCTAACCCTAAACCTATCCCTAACCCTAACCCTAACCCGAACCCTAACCCTAACCCGAACCCTAACCCTAACCCTAACCCGAAACTGAACCCTAAACCGAAAGCTAACCCTTACCATAACCCGAACCCTAACCCGAACCCTAACCCGAACCCTAACCCGAACCCTAACCCGAACCCTAACCCTAACCCGACCCCTAACCTGAACCCTAACATGAACCCTAACCCTAACCCTAGCCCTAACCCTAACCCTAACCCGAACCTTAAACCGAACCCTAACCCGAACCCTAAACCTAACTCTAACCCTAACTCTAACCCTAACACGAACCCTAACCCTAACCCTAACACTAACCCGAACCCTAAACCTAACCCTAACCCGAACCTAACCCTAACCCGAACCCTAACCCTAACCCTAACCCGAACCCTAACCCTAAGCCTAACCCTAACCCTAAACCGAACCCTAACCCTAATCCTAACTCTAACCCTAAACCTAAACCTAACCCGAACCCTAACCCTAACCCGAACCCTAACCCGAACCCTAAACCTAACCCTAACCCTAACCCGAACCCGTACACTAACCTGAACCCTAACCCTAACCCTAACCCGAACCCTAACCCTAACCCGAACCCGAACCCTAACCCTAACCCTAACCCTAACCCGAACCCTAACCCTAAAACCTAACCCTAACCCTAAACCTAACCCAAACTGAACCCTAACCCTAACCCTAACCCGAACCCTAACCCCGAACCCTAACCCTAAACCTAACCCGAACCCTAACACTAAACCTAACCCTAACCCTTACCCCTAACCCGAACCCTAACCCGAACCCTAACCCTAACCCTAACCCGAACCCTAACCCTAACCCTAACCCAAACCCTAACCCGAAACTTAACCCTAACCCTAACCCTTACTCTAACCAGAACACTAAACCTAACCATAACCCGAACCCTAACCTCTAACCCGAACCCGAACCCTAACTCTAATCCGAACCCGAACCCTAACCCTAACCCGAAACCTAACCGGAACCCAACCCTTACCCGAAACCTAGCCCTAACCCGAACCCTAACCTTAACCCTAACCCTACCCCGAAACCTAAACCTAACCTGAACCCTAACCATAAACATAACCCGAACCCTAACCCGAAACCTAACCCTAACCCGAACCAGAACCCTAACCATAAACCTAACACTAAACCTAACCCCTAACCCTAACCCTAACCCGAACCCTAACCCTAACCCTAACCCGAACCCTAACCCTAACCCTAACCCAAACCTAACCCGAACCCTAAACCTAACCCTAACCCTAACCCTAACCCGAACCCTAACCCTAACCATAACACGAACCCTAACCTCTAACCCGAACCCGAACCCGAACCCTAACCCGAACCCGAACCCTAACCCTACCCCGAATCCGAACCCAAACCATAACCCTAACCCTAATGCGAACCCTAAACTTAACCCTAACCGTAAACCGAAACCTAACCCTAACCCTAACCCTAACACTAACCCTAACCCGAACCCTAACCCTAACCCTAACCCTAACCCTAACCCTACCCTAACCCCTAACACTAACCCGAACCCTAACCCTAACACTAACCCTAACCCTAACACGAACCCTAACCCTAACCCTAACCCGAACCCTAACCCGAAACCTAACCCTAATCCTAACTTGAACACTAACCCCTAACCCTAACCCGAAACCGAACCCTAACCCGAACACGAACCCTAACCCGAACCCGAACCCTAACACAAACCCGAACCCGAACCCGAAACCGAACCCTAAACCTAACCCTAACCCGAACCCTAACCCTAACCCTAACCCTATCCCTAACCCGAACCATAACCCTAACCCGAACCCTAACCCGAACCCTAACCATAACCCTAACCCTAACCCTAAACCTAACCCTAATCCGAACCCTAATCCTAACCATAACCCTAAACCTGACCCAAATCCTAACCCTAAACCTATCCCTAACCCTAACCCTAACCCGAACCCTAACCCTAACCCGAACCCTAACCCTAACCCTAACCCGAAACTGAACCCTAAACCGAAAGCTAACCCTTACCATAACCCGAACCCTAACCCGAACCCTAACCCGAACCCTAACCCGAACCCTAACCCGAACCCTAACCCTAACCCGACCCCTAACCTGAACCCTAACATGAACCCTAACCCTAACCCTAGCCCTAACCCTAACCCTAACCCGAACCTTAAACCGAACCCTAACCCGAACCCTAAACCTAACTCTAACCCTAACTCTAACCCTAACACGAACCCTAACCCTAACCCTAACACTAACCCGAACCCTAAACCTAACCCTAACCCGAAACCTAACCCTAACCCGAACCCTAACCCTAACCCTAAACCGAACCCTAACCCTAAGCCTAACCCTAACCCTAAACCGAACCCTAACCCTAATCCTAACTCTAACCCTAAACCTAAACCTAACCCGAACCCTAACCCTAACCCGAACGCTAACCCGAACCCTAAACCTAACCCTAACCCTAACCCGAACCCGTACACTAACCTGAACCCTAACCCTAACCCTAACCCGAAACCTAACCCTAACCCGAACCCGAACCCTAACCCTAACCCTAACCCTAACCCGAACCCTAACCCTAAAACCTAACCCTAACCCTAAACCTAACCCAAACTGAACCCTAACCCTAACCCTAACCCGAACCATAACCCCGAACCCTAACCCTAAACCTAACCCGAACCCTAACACTAAACCTAACCCTAACCCTTACCCCTAAACCGAACCCTAACCCGAACCCTAACCCTAACCCTAACCCGAACCCTAACCCTAACCCTAACCCAAACCCTAACCCGAAACTTAACCCTAACCCTAACCCTTACTCTAACCAGAACACTAAACCTAACCATAACCCGAACCCTAACCTCTAACCCGAACCCGAACCCTAACTCTAACCCGAACCCGAACCCTAACCCTAACCCGAAACCTAACCGGAACCCAACCCTTACCCGAAACCTAACCCTAACCCGAACCCTAACCTTAACCCTAACCCTACCCCGAAACCTAAACCTAACCTGAACCCTAACCATAAACATAACCCGAACCCTAACCCGAAACCTAACCCTAACCCGAACCAGAACCCTAACCATAAACCTAACACTAAACCTAACCCCTAACCCTAACCCGAACCCTAACCCGAACCCTAACCCTAACCCTAACCCGAACCCTAACCCTAACCCTAACCCAAACCTAACCCGAACCCTAACCCTAACCCTAACCCTAACCCTAACCCGAACCCTAACCCTAACCATAACACGAACCCTAACCTCTAACCCGAACCCGAACCCGAACCCTAACCCGAACCCGAACCCTAACCCTACCCCGAATCCGAACCCAAACCATAACCCTAACCCTAATGCGAACCCTAACCTTAACCCTAACAGTAAACCGAAACCTAACCCTAACCCTAACCCTAACACTAAACCTAACCCGAACCCTAACCCTAACCCTAAACCTAACCCTACCCTAACCCCTAACACTAACCCGAACCCTAACCCTAACACTAACCCTAACCCTAACACGAACCCTAACCCTAACCCTAACCCGAACCCTAACCCGAAACCTAACCCTAATCCTAACATGAACACTAACCCCTAACCCTAACCCGAAACCGAACCCTAACCCGAACACGAACCCTAACCCGAACCCGAACCCTAACACAAACCCGAACCCGAACCCGAAACCGAACCCTAAACCTAACCCTAACCCGAAACCTAACCCTAACCCTAACCCTATCCCTAACCCGAACCATAACCCTAACCCGAACCCTAACCCGAACCCTAACCATAAACCTAACCCTAACCCTAAACCTAACCCTAATCCGAACCCTAATCCTAACCATAACCCTAAACCTGACCCAAATCCTAACCCTAAAGCTATCCCTAACCCTAACCCTAACCCGAACCCTAACCCTAACCCGAACCCTAACCCTAACCCTAACCCGAACCTGAACCCTAAACCGAAAGCTAACCCTTACCATAACCCGAACCCTAACACGAACCCTAACCCGAACCCTAACCCGAACCCTAACCCGAACCCTAACCCTAACCCGACCCCTAACCTGAACCCTAACATGAACCCTAACCCTAACCCTAGCCCTAACCCTAACCCTAACCCGAACCTTAAACCGAACCCTAACCCGAACCCTAAACCTAACTCTAACCCTAACTCTAACCCTAACACGAACCCTAACCCTAACCCTAACACTAACCCGAACCCTAAACCTAACCCTAACCCGAAACCTAACCCTAACCCGAACCCTAACCCTAACCCTAACCCGAACCCTAACCCTAAGCCTAACCCTAACCCTAAACCGAACCCTAACCCTAATCCTAACTCTAACCCTAAACCTAAACCTAACCCGAACCCTAACCCTAACCTGAACCCTAACCCGAACCCTAAACCTAACCCTAACCCTAACCCGAACCCGTACACTAACCTGAACCCTAACCCTAACCCTAACCCGAACCCTAACCCTAACCCGAACCCGAACCCTAACCCTAACCCTAACCCTAACCCGAACCCTAACCCTAAAACCTAACCCTAACCCTAAACCTAACCCAAACTGAACCCTAACCCTAACCCTAACCCGAACCATAACCCCGAACCCTAACCCTAAACCTAACCCGAACCCTAACACTAAACCTAACCCTAACCCTTACCCCTAACCCGAACCCTAACCCGAACCCTAACCCTAACCCTAACCCGAACCCTAACCCTAACCCTAACCCAAACCCTAACCCGAAACTTAACCCTAACCCTAACCCTTACTCTAACCAGAACACTAAACCTAACCATAACCCGAACCCTAACCTCTAACCCGAACCCGAACCCTAACTCTAAACCGAACCCGAACCCTAACCCTAACCCGAAACCTAACCGGAACCCAACCCTTACCCGAAACCTAACCCTAACCCGAACCCTAACCTTAACCCTAACCCTACCCCGAAACCTAAACCTAACCTGAACCCTAACCATAAACATAACCCGAACCCTAACCCGAAACCTAACCCTAACCCCAACCAGAACCCTAACCATAAACCTAACACTAAACCTAACCCCTAACCCTAACCCGAACCCTAACCCGAACCCTAACCCTAACCCTAACCCGAACCCTAACCCTAACCCTAACCCAAACCTAACCCGAACCCTAACCCTAACCCTAACCCTAACCCTAACCCGAACCCTAACACTAACCATAACACGAACCCTAACCTCTAACCCGAACCCGAACCCGAACCCTAACCCGAACCCGAACCCTAACCCTACCCCGAATCCGAACCCAAACCATAACCCTAACCCTAATGCGAACCCTAACCTTAACCCTAACCGTAAACCGAAAACTAACCCTAACCCTAACCCTAACACTAACCCTAACCCGAACCCTAACCCTAACCCTAACCCTAACCCTACCCTAACCCCTAACACTAACCCGAACCCTAACCCTAACACTAACCCTAACCCTAACACGAACCCTAACCCTAACCCTAACCCGAACCCTAACCCGAAACCTAACCCTAATCCTAACTTGAACACTAACCCCTAACCCTAACCCGAAACCGAAACCTAACCCGAACACGAACCCTAACCCGAACCCGAACCCTAACACAAACCCGAACCCGAACCCGAAACCG
Organism: Urocyon cinereoargenteus; assembly: GCA_032313775.1. Taxonomy (NCBI): domain Eukaryota; kingdom Metazoa; phylum Chordata; class Mammalia; order Carnivora; family Canidae; genus Urocyon; species Urocyon cinereoargenteus. The sequence goes on along the minus strand of JAVLSZ010000096.1, from coordinate 924,888 downwards.
AACCCTAAACCTAACCCTAACCCGAAACCTAACCCTAACCCTAACCCTATCCCTAACCCGAACCATAAACCTAACCCGAACCCTAACCCGAACCCTAACCATAACCCTAACCCTAACCCTAAACCTAACCCTAATCCGAACCCTAATCCTAACCATAACCCTAAACCTGACCCAAATCCTAACCCTAAAGCTATCCCTAACCCTAACCCTAACCCGAACCCTAACCCTAACCCGAACCCTAACCCTAACCCTAACCTGAACCTGAACCCTAAACCGAAAGCTAACCCTTACCATAACCCGAACCCTAACCCGAACCCTAACCCGAACCCTAACCCTAACCCGACCCCTAACCTGAACCCTAACATGAACCCTAACCCTAACCCTAGCCCTAACCCTAAACCTAACCCGAACCTTAAACCGAACCCTAACCCGAACCCTAAACCTAACTCTAACCCTAACTCTAACCCTAACACGAACCCTAACCCTAACCCTAACACTAACCCGAACCCTAACCCTAACCCTAACCCTAACCCTAACCCTAACCCTAACACTAACCCTAAACCTAACCCGAACCCTAACCCTAACCCTAACCCGAACCCTAAACCTAACCCTATCCTGAACACTAACCCTAACCCTAACCCCAACCCTAACCCTAACCCTAACCCGAACCCTAAACCTAACCCTAACCCTAACCCTAACCCTAACCCTAAACCTAACCCGAACCCGAACCCTAACCCGAACCCTACCCCTATCCCTAATCCGAACCCTAATCCTAACCCTAAACCTAACCCTAACCCGAACGCGAACCCAAACCCTAACTCTAACCCGAACCCAAACCCTAACCCTAACCCGAACCCTAACCAGAACCCTAACCCTAACCCGAACCCTAACCCTAACCCTAACCCGAACACGAACCCGAACCATAACCCTAACCCTAACCCGAAACCTAACCCTAACCCAAAACCTAACCCTAAACCTAACCCGAACCCTAACCCTAACCCTAACCTGAACCCTAACCCTAACCCAAACCCGAACACGAAACCTAACCCTAAACCGAACCCTAACCCTAACCCTAAACCTAACCCGAACCCGAAACCTAACCCTAAACGGAACCCTAACCCTAACCCTAACCCGAAACCGAACCCGAACCCTAACCCTAACCCTAACCCGAACCCTAACCCTAACCCTAACCTGAACCCTAACCCTAACCCAAACCCGAACCCGAAACCTAACCCTAAACCGAACCCTAACCCTAACCCTAAACCTAACCCGAACTCTAACCCAAACCCGAACCCTAAACCGAACCCGAACCCTAACCCTAACCCGAACCCGAACCCTAACCATAAACCGAACCCTAACCCTAACCCTAACCCGAACCCTAAACCTAACCGTAACCCGAACCCTAACCCTAAACCGAACCCTAACCCTAACCCTAACCCGAATCCTAACCCTAACCCTAACCCAAACCCTAACCCGAACCCTAACCCTAACCCTAACACTAACCCGAACCCTAACCCTAACCCTAACCCGAAACCTAACCCTAACACTAACCCGAAACCTAACCCTAACACTAAACCTAACCCGAACCCGAACCCGAACCCTAACCCTAACCCTAACCCGAACCCTAACCCTAACCCTAACACTAACCCTAACCCGAACCCAAACCCTAAACCTAACCCGAACCCTAACCCGAACCCTAAACCTAACCCGAACCCGAACCCTAACCCTAAACCTAACCCTAAACCTAAACCCTAACCCTAACCCGAACCCTAACCCGAACCCTAAACCTAACCCTAACCCGAACCCTAAACCTAACCCATACCCTAAGCCGAACCCTAACCCTAACCCTAACCCTAACCCTAACCCGAACCCTAATCCTAACCATAACCCGAACCCTAACCTCTAACCCGAACACGAACCCGAACCCTAGCCCGAAACCGAACCCTAACCCTACCCCGAATCCGAACCCAAACCATAACACTAACCCTAACGCGAACCCTAACCCTAACCCTAACCGTAACCCGAACCCTAACCCTAACCCTAACCCTAAAACTAACCCTAACCCGAACCCTAACCCTAACCCGAACCCTAACCCTACCCTAACCCCTAACCCTAACCCGAACCCGAACCCTAACCCTAACCCGAACCCTAACCCTAACCCTAACCCTAACCCGAACCCTAAGCTGAACCCTAACCCTAACCCTAAGCTGAACCCTAACCCGAATCCTAAACCTAAACCTAACCTCTACCCTAACCCTAACGCTAAACCGAATCCTAACCCTAACCCGAACCCTACCCCTAACCCTAATCCGAACCCTAACACTAACCCTAACCCTAACCCAAACCCGAACCCAAACCCTAACTCTAACCCGAACCCAAACCCTAACC
>JAVLSZ010000096.1:900000-915000 GCA_032313775.1 Urocyon cinereoargenteus | reverse complement strand
TAACCCTAATCCTAACACTAACCCTAAACCTAAACCTAACCCGAACCCTAACCCGAACCCGAACCCTAACCCGAACCCTAAACCTAACCCTAACCCTAACCCGAACCCGTACACTAACCTGAACCCTAACCCTAACCCTAACCCGAACCCTAACCCTAACCCGAACCCAAACCCTAACCCTAACCCTAACCCTAACCCTAACCCGAACCCTAACCCTAAAACCTAACCCTAACCCTAACCCTAAACCTAACCCAACCTGAAACCTAACCCTAACCCTAACCCGAACCCTAACCCGAACCCTAACCCTAAACCTAACCCGAACCCTAACCTTAAACCTAACCCTAAACCTTACCCCTAACCCGAACCCTAACCCGAACCCTAACCCTAACACTAACCCGAACCCTAACCCTAACCCTAACACAAACCCTAACCCGAAACTTAACCCTAACCCTAACCCTTACTCTAACCAGAACACTAACCCTAACCATAACCCGAACCCTAACCTCTAACCCGAACCCGAACCCTAACTCTAACCCGAACCCGAACCCTAACCCTAACCCGAAACGTAACCCGTACCCAACCCTTACCCGAAACCTAACCCTAACCCGAACCCTAACCTTAACCCTAACACCACCCCGAAACCTAAACCTAACCTGAACCCTAACCCTAAACCTAACCCGAACCCTAACCCGAAACCTAACCCTAACCCGAACCAGAACCCTAACCCTAAACCTAACCCTAAACCTAACCCCTAACCCTAACCCGAAACCTAACCCGAACCCTAACCCTAACCCTAACCCGAACCCTAACCCTAACCCTAACCCAAACCCTAACCCGAACCCTAACCCTAAACCTAACCCTAACCCTAACCCGAACCCTAACCCTAACCATAACACGAACCCTAACCTCTAACCCGAACCCAAACCCGAACCCTAACCCGAACCCGAACCCTAACCCTACCCCGAATCCGAACCCTAACCCTAACCCTAACCCTAAACCTAACACAAACCCTAACCCTAAACCTAACCCAAACCCTAACCCTAAACCTAACCCTAACCCTAACACTAACTCTAACCTGAACCCTAACCCTAACCCTAACCCTAACCCTAACCCTAACCCTAAACCGAACCCTAACCCTAATCCTAACTCTAACCCTAAACCTAACCCTAACCCGAACCCTAACCCTAACCCTAACCCTTACCCTAACCCGATCACTAACCCTAACCATAACCCGAACCCTAACCTCTAACCCGAACCCGAACCCTAACCCTAACCCGAACCCGAACCCTAAGCCTAACCCGAAACCTAACCCGAACCCAACCCTAACCCGAACCCTAACCCTAACCCGAACCCTAACCTTAACCCTTACCCTACACCGAACCCGAACCCAAACCATAACACTAAACCTAACCCGAACCCGAACCCTAACCCTAAACCGAACCCTAACCCTAACCCTAACCCGAAACCGAACCCGAACCCTAAACCTAACCCTAACCCGAAACCTAACCCTAACCCGAACCCTAACCCTAACCCTAACCCGAACCCTAACCCTAAGCCTAACCCTAACCCTAAACCGAACCCTAACCCTAATCCTAACTCTAACCCTAAACCTAAACCTAACCCGAACCCTAACCCTAACCCGAACCCTAACTCGAACCCTAAACCTAACCCTAACCCTAACCCGAATCCGTACACTAACCTGAACCCTAACCCTAACCCGAACCCGAACCCTAACCCTAACCCGAACCCGAAACCTAAGCCTAACCCTAACCCTAACCCGAACCCTAACCCTAAAACCTAACCCTGACCCTAAACCTAACCCAACCTGACCCCTAACCCTAACCCTAACCCGAACCCTAACCCCGAACCCTAACCCAAAACCAAACCCGAACCCTAACACTAAACCTAACCCTAACCCTTACCCCTAACCCGAACCCTAACCCGAACCCTAACCCTAACCCTAACCCTAACCCGAACCCTAACCCTAACCCTAACCCAAACCCTAACCCGAAACTTAACCCTAACCCTAACCCTTACTCTAACCAGAACACTAAACCTAACCATAACCCGAACCCTAACCTCTAACCCGAACCCGAACCCTAACTCTAACCCGAACCCGAACCCTAACCCTAACCCGAAACCTAACCGGAACCCAACCCTTACCCGAAACCTAACCCTAACCCGAACCCTAACCTTAACCCTAACCCTACCCCGAAACCTAAACCTAACCTGAACCCTAACCATAAACATAACCCGAACCCTAACCCGAAACCTAACCCTAACCCGAACCAGAACCCTAACCATAAACCTAACACTAAACCTAACCCCTAACCCTAACCCGAACCCTAACCCGAACCCTAACCCTAACCCTAACCCGAACCCTAACCCTAACCCTAACCCAAACCTAACCCGAACCCTAACCCTAACCCTAACCCTAACCCTAACCCGAACCCTAAACCTAACCATAAAACGAACCCTAACCTCTAACCCGAACCCGAACCCGAACCCTAACCCGAACCCGAACCCTAACCCTACCCCGAATCCGAACCCAAACCATAACCCTAACCCTAATGCGAACCCTAACCTTAACCCTAACCGTAAACCGAAACCTAACCCTAACCCTAACCCTAACACTAACCCTAACCCGAACCCTAACCCTAACCCTAACCCTAACCCTACCCAAACCCCTAACACTAACCCGAACCCTAACCCTAACACTAACCCTAACCCTAACACGAACCCTAACCCTAACCCTAACCCGAACCCTAACCCGAAACCTAACCCTAATCCTAACTTGAACACTAACCCCTAACCCTAAACCGAAACCGAACCCTAACCCGAACACGAACCCTAACCCGAACCCGAACCCTAACACAAACCCGAACCCGAACCCGAAACCGAACCCTAAACCTAACCCTAACCCGAAACCTAACCCTAACCCTAACCCTATTCCTAACCCGAACCATAACCCTAACCCGAACCCTAACCCGAACCCTAACCATAACCCTAACCCTAACCCTAAACCTAACCCTAATCCGAACCCTAATCCTAACCATAACCCTAAACCTGACCCAAATCCTAACCCTAAACCTATCCCTAACCCTAACCCTAACCCGAACCCTAACCCTAACCCGAACCCTAACCCTAACCCTAACCCGAACCTGAACCCTAAACCGAAAGCTAACCCTTACCATAACCCGAACCCTAACCCGAACCCTAACCCGAACCCTAACCCGAACCCTAACCCTAACCCGACCCCTAACCTGAACCCTAACATGAACCCTAACCCTAACCCTAGCCCTAACCCTAACCCTAACCCAAACCTTAAACCGAACCCTAACCCGAACCCTAAACCTAACTCTAACCCTAACTCTAACCCTAACACGAACCCTAACCCTAACCCTAACACTAACCCGAACCCTAACCCTAACCCGAACCCTAACCCTAACCCTAAAACTAACCCTAAACCTAACCCGAACCCTAACCCTAACCCTAACCCGAACCCTAAACCTAACCCTATCCTGAACACTAACCCTAACCCTAACCCCAACCCTAACCCTAACCCTAACCCGAACCCTAACCCTAACCCTAACCCTAACCCTAACCCTAACCCTAAACCTAACCCGAACCCGAACCCTAACCCGAACCCTACCCCTATCCCTAATCCGAACCCTAATCCTAACCCTAAACCTAACCCTAACCCGAACCCGAACCCAAACCCTAACTCTAACCCGAACCCAAACCCTAACCCTAACTCGAACCCTAACCAGAACCCTAACCCTAACCCGAACCCTAATCCTAACCCTAACCCGAACACGAACCCGAACCATAACCCTAACCCTAACCCGAAACCTAACCCTAACCCAAAACCTAACCCTAAACCTAACCCGAACCCTAACCCTAAACCTAACCTGAACCCTAACCCTAACCCAAACCCGAACACGAAACCTAACCCTAAACCGAACCCTAACCCTAACCCTAAACCTAACCCGAACCCGAAACCTAACCCTAAACGGAACCCTAACCCTAACCCTAACCCGAAACCGAACCCGAACCCTAACCCTAACCCTAACCCGAACCCTAACCCTAACCCTAACCTGAACCCTAACCCTAACCCAAACCCGAACCCGAAACCTAACCCTAAACCGAACCCTAACCCTAACCCTAAACCTAACCCGAACTCTAACCCAAACCCGAACCCTAAACCGAACCCGAACCCTAACCCTAACCCGAACCCGAACCCTAACCATAAACCGAACCCTAACCCTAACCCTAACCCGAACCCTAAACCTAACCGTAACCCGAACCCTAACCCTAAACCGAACCCTAACCCTAACCCTAACCCGAATCCTAACCCTAACCCTAACCCAAACCCTAACCCGAACCCTAACCCTAACCCTAACACTAACCCGAACCCTAACCCTAACCCTAACCCGAAACCTAACCCTAACACTAACCCGAAACCTAACCCTAACACTAACCCTAACCCGAACCCGAACCCGAACCCTAACCCTAACCCTAACCCGAACCCTAACCCTAACCCTAACACTAACCCTAACCCGAACCCAAACCCTAAACCTAACCCGAACCCTAACCCGAACCCTAAACCTAACCCGAACCCGAACCCTAACCCTAAACCTAACCCTAAACCTAAACCCTAACCCTAACACGAACCCTAACCCGAACCCTAACCCTAACCCGAACCATAACCCTAACCCTAACCCGAAACCTAACCCTAACCCTAACCCGAACCCTAACCGTAACCCGAACCCTAACCCTAACCCTAACCCTAACCCTAATCCTAACCCTAACCCGAACCCTAACCCTAACCCGAACACTAAACCTAACCCTATCCCGAAACTGAACCCTAAACCGAACCCTAACCCTAACACTAACCCTAACCCGAACCCTAACCCAAACCCTAACCTAACCCTAAACCTAACCCGAACCCTAACCCTAACCCTAACCGGAACCCTAATCCTAACCCTAACCCGACCCGAACCCTAACCCCTTACCCGAATCCTAAACCTAACCCTATACCTAACCCTAACCCTAACCCGAAACCTAACCCGAACCCTTCCCTAACCCTAAAGCGAACCCGAACCCGAACCCTAACCCGAACCCGAACCCTAAACCTAACCCGAACACTAACCCGAACCCTAACCCTATCCCGAACCCTAACCCTAAACCGAACCCTAACCCTAACCCTAACCCGAACCCTAACCCAAACCCGAACCCGATCCCTAAACCTAACCCGAAACCTAACCCGAACCCAACCCTAATCCGCACCCTAACCCTAACACGAACCCTAACCCTAACCCGAAACCTAAACCTAACCCGAACCCTAACCCTAACCCTAACCCGAACACTAAACCGAACCCGAAACCTAACCCTAACCAGAACCCTAACCCTAACATGAACCATAACCCTAACCCTAACCCGAACCCTAACCCTAACCCTAACCCAAACCCTATCCGTAACCCGAACACTAACCCTAACCCTAACCCTAACCCTAACCCTAACCCGAACCCTAACCCTAACCCTAACCCGAACCCTAACCCGAACCCTAACCCTAACCCTAACCCTAACACTAACACCTAACCCTAACCCGAAACCTAACCCTAACCCTAACCCGAACCCGAACCCTAACCCCTAACCCTAACCGGAACCCGAACCCTAAACCTAACACTAACCCTAACCCTAACCCTAACCTGAACCCTAACCCTAACCCTAACCCGAACCCGAACCCTAACCCTAACCCTAACCCGAACCCTAACCCTAATCCTAACACTAACCCTAAACCTAAACCTAACCCGAACCCTAACCCTAACCCGAACCCTAATCCGAACCCTAAACCTAACCCTAACCCTAACCCGAACCCGTACACTAACCTGAACCCTAACCCTAACCCTAACCCGAACCCTAACCCTAACCCGAACCCAAACCCTAACCCTAACCCTAACCCTAACCCTAACCCGAACCCTAACCCTAAAACCTAACCCTAACCCTAACCCTAAACCTAACCCAACCTGAAACCTAACCCTAACCCTAACCCGAACCCTAACCCGAACCCTAACCCTAAACCTAACCCGAACCCTAACCTTAAACCTAACACTAAACCTTACCCCTAACCCGAACCCTAACCCGAACCCTAACCCTAACACTAACCCGAACCCTAACCCTAACCCTAACACAAACCCTAACCCGAAACTTAACCCTAACCCTAACCCTTACTCTAACCAGAACACTAACCCTAACCATAACCCGAACCCTAACCTCTAACCTGAACCCGAACCCTAACTCTAACCCGAACCCGAACCCTAACCCTAACCCGAAACGTAACCCGTACCCAACCCTTACCCGAAACCTAACCCTAACCCGAACCCTAACCTTAAACCTAACACCACCCCGAAACCTAAACCTAACCTGAACCCTAACCCTAAACCTAACCCGAACCCTAACCCGAAACCTAACCCTAACCCGAACCAGAACCCTAACCCTAAACCTAACCCTAAACCTAACCCCTAACCCTAACCCGAAACCTAACCCGAACCCTAACCCTAACCCTAACCCGAACCCTAACCCTAACCCTAACCCAAACCCTAACCCGAACCCTAACCCTAAACCTAACCCTAACCCGAACCCTAACCCTAACCATAACACGAACCCTAACCTCTAACCCGAACCCGAACCCGAACCCTAACCCGAACCCGAACCCTAACCCTACCCCGAATCCGAACCCTAACCCTAACCCTAACCCTAAACCTAACCCAAACCCTAACCCTAAACCTAACCCAAACCCTAACCCTAAACCTAACCCTAACCCTAACCCTAACTCTAACCCGAACCCTAACCCTAACCCTAACCCTAACCCTAACCCTAACCCTAAACCGAACCCTAACCCTAATCCTAACTCTAACCCTAAACCTAACCCTAACCCGAACCCTAACCCTAACCCTAACCGTTCCCTAACCCGATCACTAACCCTAACCATAACCCGAACCCTAACCTCTAACCCGAACCCGAACCCTAACCCTAACCCGAACCCGAACCCTAAGCCTAACCCGAAACCTAACCCGAACCCAACCCTAACCCGAACCCTAACCCTAACCCGAATCCTAACCTTAACCCTTACCCTACACCGAACCCGAACCCAAACCATAACACTAACCCTAACCCGAACCCGAACCCTAACCCTAAACCGAACCCTAACCCTAACCCTAACCCGAAACCGAACCCGAACCCTAAACCTAACCCTAACCGAAACCTAACCCTAACCCGAACCCTAACCCTAACCCTAACCCGAACCCTAACCCTAAGCCTAACCCTAACCCTAAACCGAACCCTAACCCTAATCCTAACTCTAACCCTAAACCTAAACCTAACCCGAACCCTAACCCTAACCCGAACCCTAACCCGAACCCTAAACCTAACCCTAACCCTAACCCGAACCCGTACACTAACCTGAACCCTAACCCTAACCCTAACCCGAACCCTAACCCTAACCCGAACCCGAAACCTAACCCTAACCCTAACCCTAACCCTAACCCGAACCCTAACCCTAAAACCTAACCCTAACCCTAATCCTAACCCAACCTGAACCCTAACCCTAACCCTAACCCGAACCCTAACCCCGAACCCTAACCCAAAACCAAACCCGAACCCTAACACTAAACCTAACCCTAACCCTTACCCCTAACCCGAACCCTAACCCGAACCCTAACCCTAACCCTAACCCGAACCCTAACCCTAACCATAACCCAAACCCTAACCCGAAACTTAACCCTAACCCTAACCCTTACTCTAACCAGAACACTAAACCTAACCATAACCCGAACCCTAACCTCTAACCCGAACCCGAACCCTAACTCTAACCCGAACCCGAACCCTAACCCTAACCCGAAACCTAACCGGAACCCAACCCTTACCCGAAACCTAACCCTAACCCGAACCCTAACCTTAACCCTAACCCTACCCCGAAACCTAAACCTAACCTGAACCCTAACCATAAACCTAACCCGAACCCTAACCCGAAACCTAACCCTAACCCGAACCAGAACCTTAACCATAAACCTAACCCTAAACCTAACCCCTAACCCTAACCCGAACCCTAACCCGAACCCTAACACTAACCCTAACCCGAACCCTAACCCTAACCCTAACCCAAACCCTAACCCGAACCCTAACCCTAACCCTAACCCTAACCCGAACACTAACCCTAACCATAACACGAACCCTACCTCTAACCCGAACCCGAACCCGAACCCTAACCCGAACCCGAACCCTAACCCTACCCCGAATCCGAACCCAAACCATAACCCTAACCCTAATGCGAACCCTAACCTTAACCCTAACCGTAAACCGAAACCTAACCCTAACCCTAACCCTAACACTAACCCTAACCCGAACCCTAACCCTAACCCTAACCCTAACCCTACCCTAACCCCTAACACTAACCCGAACCCTAACCCTAACACTAACCCTAACCCTAACACGAACCCTAACCCTAACCCTAACCCGAACCCTAACCCGAAACCTAACCTTAATCCTAACTTGAACACTAACCCCTAACCCTAACCCGAAACCGAACCCTAACCCGAACACGAACCCTAACCCGAACCCGAACCCTAACACAAACCCGAACCCGAACCCGAAACCGAACCCTAAACCTAACCCTAACCCGAACCCTAACCCTAAACCTAACCCTATCCCTAACCCGAACCATAACCCTAACCCGAACCCTAACCCGAACCCTAACCATAACCCTAACCCTAACCCTAAACCTAACCCTAATCCGAACCCTAATCCTAACCATAACCCTAAACCTGACCCAAATCCTAACCCTAAACCTATCCCTAACCCTAACCCTAACCCGAACCCTAACCCTAACCCGAACCCTAACCCTAACCCTAACCCGAACCTGAACCCTAAACCGAAAGCTAACCCTTACCATAACCCGAACCCTAACCCGAACCCTAACCCGAACCCTAACCCGAACCCTAACCCTAACCCGACCACTAACCTGAACCCTAACATGAACCCTAACCCTAACCCTAACCCTAACCCTAACCCGAACCTTAACCCGAACCCTAACCCGAACCCTAAACCTAACTCTAACCCTAAATCTAACCCTAACACGAACCCTAACCCTAACCCTAACACTAACCCGAACCCTAACCCTAACCCTAACCCGAACCCTAACCCTAACCCTAACACTAACCCTAAACCTAACCCGAACCCTAACCCTAACCCTAACCCGAACCCTAAACCTAACCCTATCCTGAACACTAACCCTAACCCTAACCCCAACCCTAACCCTAAACCTAACCCGAACCCTAACCCTAACCCTAACCCAAACCCTAAACCTAACTCGAACCCGAACCCTAACCCGAACCCTAACCCTAACCCTAACCCTAAAACTAACCCTAACCCGAACCCTAACCCTAACCCGAACCCTAACCCTACCCTAACCCCTAACCCTAACCCGAACCCGAACCCTAAGCCTAACCCGAACCCTAACCCTAACCCTAACCCTAACCCGAACCCTAAGCTGAACCCTAACCCTAACCCTAAACTGAACCCTAACCCGAATCCTAACCCTAAACCTAACCTGTACCCTAACCCTAACGCTAAACCGAATCCTAACCCTAACCCGAACCCTACCCCTAACCCTAATCCGAACCCTAACACTAACCCTAACCCTAACCCAAACCCGAACCCAAACCCTAACTCTAACCCGAACCCAAACCCTAACCCTAACCCGAACCCTAACCCTAACCCGAACCCTAACCCTAACCCGAACACTAACCCTAACCCGAACCCGTAACCGAACCCGAACACTAACCCTAACCCTAACCCGAACACTAACCCGAACCCGAACCCTAACCCTAACCCGAACCCTAACCCTAACCCGAACCATAACCCTAACCCTAACCCGAAACCTAACCCTAACCCTAACCCGAACCCTAACCGTAACCCGAACCTTAACCCTAACCCTAACCCTAACCCTAACCCTAATCCTAACCCTAACCCGAACCCTAACCCTAACCCGAACACTAAACCTAACCCTATCCCGAAACTGAACCCTAAACCGAACCCTAACCCTAACACTAACCCTAACCCGAACCCTAACCCGAACCCTAACCTAACCCTAAACCTAACCCGAACCCTAACCCTAACCCTAACCGGAACCCTAATCCTAACCCTAACCCGACCCGAACCCTAACCCCTTACCCGAATCCTAAACCTAACCCTATACCTAACCCTAACCCTAACCCGAAACCTAACCCGAACCCTTCCCTAACCCTAAAGCGAACCCGAACCCGAACCCTAACCCGAACCCGAACCCTAAACCTAACCCGAACACTAACCCGAACCCTAACCCTATCCCGAACCCTAACCCTAAACCGAACCCTAACCCTAACCCTAACCCGAACCCTAACCCAAACCCGAACCCGATCCCTAAACCTAACCCGAAACCTAACCCGAACCCAACCCTAATCCGCAACCTAACCCTAACCCGAACCCTAACCCTAACCCGAAACCTAAACCTAACCCGAACCCTAACCCTAACCCTAACCCGAACACTAAACCGAACCCGAAACCTAACCCTAACCAGAACCCTAACCCTAACATGAACCATAACCCTAACCCTAACCCGAACCCTAACCCTAACCCTAACCCAAACCCTATCCGTAACCCGAACACTAACCCTAACCCTAACCCTAAACCTAACCCTAACCCGAACCCTAACCCTAACCCTAACCCGAACCCTAACCCGAACCCTAACCCTAACCCTAACCCTAACACTAACACCTAACCCTAACCCGAAACCTAACCCTAACCCTAACCCGAACCCGAACCCTAACCCCTAACCCTAACCCGAACCCGAACCCTAAGCCTAACACTAACCCTAACCCTAACCCTAACCTGAACCCTAACCCTAACCCTAACCCGAACCCGAACCCTAACCCTAACCCTAACCCGAACCCTAACCCTAATCCTAACACTAACCCTAAACCTAAACCTAACCCGAACCCTAACCCTAACCCGAACCCTAATCCGAACCCTAAACCTAACCCTAACCCTAACCCGAACCCGTACACTAACCTGAACCCTAACCCTAACCCTAACCCGAACCCTAACCCTAACCCGAACCCAAACCCTAACCCTAACCCTAACCCTAACCCGAACCCTAACCCTAAAACCTAACCCTAACCCTAACCCTAAACCTAACCCAACCTGAAACCTAACCCTAACCCTAACCCGAACCCTAACCCGAACCCTAACCCTAAACCTAACCCGAACCCTAACCTTAAACCTAACACTAAACCTTACCCCTAACCCGAACCCTAACCCGAACCCTAACCCTAACACTAACCCGAACCCTAACCCTAACCCTAACACAAACCCTAACCCGAAACTTAACCCTAACCCTAACCCTTACTCTAACCAGAACACTAACCCTAACCATAACCCGAACCCTAACCTCTAACCTGAACCCGAACCCTAACTCTAACCCGAACCCGAACCCTAACCCTAACCCGAAACGTAACCCGTACCCAACCCTTACCCGAAACCTAACCCTAACCCGAACCCTAACCTTAACCCTAACACCACCCCGAAACCTAAACCTAACCTGAACCCTAACCCTAAACCTAACCCGAACCCTAACCCGAAACCTAACCCTAACCCGAACCAGAACCCTAACCCTAAACCTAACCCTAAACCTAACCCCTAACCCTAACCCGAAACCTAACCCGAACCCTAACCCTAACCCTAACCCGAACCCTAACCCTAACCCTAACCCAAACCCTAACCCGAACCCTAACCCTAAACCTAACCCTAACCCTAACCCGAACCCTAACCCTAACCATAACACGAACCCTAACCTCTAACCCGAACCCGAACCCGAACCCTAACCCGAACCCGAACCCTAACCCTACCCCGAATCCGAACCCTAACCCTAACCCTAACCCTAAACCTAACCCAAACCCTAACCCTAAACCTAACCCAAACCCTAACCCTAAACCTAACCCTAACCCTAACCCTAACTCTAACCCGAACCCTAACCCTAACCCTAACCCTAACCCTAACCCTAACCCTAAACCGAACCCTAACCCTAATCCTAACTCTAACCCTAAACCTAACCCTAACCCGAACCCTAACCCTAACCCTAACCCTTACCCTAACCCGATCACTAACCCTAACCATAACCCGAACCCTAACCTCTAACCCGAACCCGAACCCTAACCCTAACCCGAACCCGAACCCTAAGCCTAACCCGAAACCTAACCCGAACCCAACCCTAACCCGAACCCTAACCCTAACCCGAATCCTAACCTTAACCCTTACCCTACACCGAACCCGAACCCAAACCATAACACTAACCCTAACCCGAACCCGAACCCTAACCCTAAACCGAACCCTAACCCTAACCCTAACCCGAAACCGAACCCGAACCCTAAACATAACCCTAACCCGAAACCTAACCCTAACCCGAACCCTAACCCTAACCCTAACCCGAACCCTAACCCTAAGCCTAACCCTAACCCTAAACCGAACCCTAACCCTAATCCTAACTCTAACCCTAAACCTAAACCTAACCCGAACCCTAACCCTAACCCGAACCCTAACCCGAACCCTAAACCTAACCCTAACCCTAACCCGAACCCGTACACTAACCTGAACCCTAACCCTAACCCTAACCCGAACCCTAACCCTAACCCGAACCCGAAACCTAACCCTAACCCTAACCCTAACCCTAACCCGAACCCTAACCCTAAAACCTAACCCTAACCCTAATCCTAACCCAACCTGAACCCTAACCCTAACCCTAACCCGAACCCTAACCCTAACCATAACCCAAACCCTAACCCGAAACTTAACCCTAACCCTAACCCTTACTCTAACCAGAACACTAAACCTAACCATAACCCGAACCCTAACCTCTAACCCGAACCCGAACCCTAACTCTAACCCGAACCCGAACCCTAACCCTAACCCGAAACCTAACCGGAACCCAACCCTTACCCGAAACCTAACCCTAACCCGAACCCTAACCTTAACCCTAACCCTACCCCGAAACCTAAACCTAACCTGAACCCTAACCATAAACCTAACCCGAACCCTAACCCGAAACCTAACCCTAACCCGAACCAGAACCTTAACCATAAACCTAACCCTAAACCTAACCCCTAACCCTAACCCGAACCCTAACCCGAACCCTAACCCTAACCCTAACCCGAACCCTAACCCTAACCCTAACCCAAACCCTAACCCGAACCCTAACCCTAACCCTAACCCTAACCCGAACACTAACCCTAACCATAACACGAACCCTACCTCTAACCCGAACCCGAACCCGAACCCTAACCCGAACCCGAACCCTAACCCTACCCCGAATCCGAACCCAAACCATAACCCTAACCCTAATGCGAACCCTAACCTTAACCCTAACCGTAAACCGAAACCTAACCCTAACCCTAACCCTAACACTAACCCTAACCCGAACCCTAACCCTAACCCTAACCCTAACCCTAACCCTACCCTAACCCCTAACACTAACCCGAACCCTAACCCTAACACTAACCCTAACCCTAACACGAACCCTAACCCTAACCCTAACCCGAACCCTAACCCGAAACCTAACCTTAATCCTAACTTGAACACTAACCCCTAACCCTAACCCGAAACCGAACCCTAACCCGAACACGAACCCTAACCCGAACCCGAACCCTAACACAAACCCGAACCCGAACCCGAAACCGAACCCTAAACCTAACCCTAACCCGAACCCTAACCCTAAACCTAACCCTATCCCTAACCCGAACCATAACCCTAACCCGAACCCTAACCCGAACCCTAACCATAACCCTAACCCTAACCCTAAACCTAACCCTAATCCGAACCCTAATCCTAACCATAACCCTAAACCTGACCCAAATCCTAACCCTAAACCTATCCCTAACCCTAACCCTAACCCGAACCCTAACCCTAACCCGAACCCTAACCCTAACCCTAACCCGAACCTGAACCCTAAACCGAAAGCTAACCCTTACCATAACCCGAACCCTAACCCGAACCCTAACCCGAACCCTAACCCGAACCCTAACCCTAACCCGACCACTAACCTGAACCCTAACATGAACCCTAACCCTAACCCTAACCCTAACCCTAACCCGAACCTTAACCCGAACCCTAACCCGAACCCTAAACCTAACTCTAACCCTAAATCTAACCCTAACACGAACCCTAACCCTAACCCTAACACTAACCCGAACCCTAACCCTAACCCTAACCCGAACCCTAACCCTAACCCTAACACTAACCCTAAACCTAACCCGAACCCTAACCCTAACCCTAACCCGAACCCTAAACCTAACCCTATCCTGAACACTAACCCTAACCCTAACCCCAACCCTAACCCTAAACCTAACCCGAACCCTAACCCTAACCCTAACCCAAACCCTAAACCTAACCCGAACCCGAACCCTAACCCGAACCCTAACCCTAACCCTAACCCTAAGACTAACCCTAACCCGAACCCTAACCCTAACCCGAACCCTAACCCTACCCTAACCCCTAACCCTAACCCGAACCCGAACCCTAAGCCTAACCCGAACCCTAACCCTAACCCTAACCCTAACCCGAACCCTAAGCTGAACCCTAACCCTAACCCTAAACTGAACCCTAACCCGAATCCTAACCCTAAACCTAACCTGTACCCTAACCCTAACGCTAAACCGAATCCTAACCCTAACCCGAACCCTACCCCTAACCCTAATCCGAACCCTAACACTAACCCTAACCCTAACCCAAACCCGAACCCAAACCCTAACTCTAACCCGAACCCAAACCCTAACCCTAACCCGAACCCTAACCCTAACCCGAACCCTAACCCTAACCCGAACACTAACCCTAACCCGAACCCGTAACCGAACCCGAACACTAACCCTAACCCTAACCCGAACACTAACCCGAACCCGAACCCTAACCCTA
>JAVLSZ010000096.1:875000-895000 GCA_032313775.1 Urocyon cinereoargenteus | reverse complement strand
TAACCGGAACCCTAACCCTAACCCGAAACCTAACCCTAACCCGAACCCGAACCCGAACCCTAACCCGAACCCGAACCCTAAACCTAAACCTAACCCTAACCCAAACCCTAACACAAACCCGAACCCGAACCCTAACCCGAACCCGAAACCTAACCCTAACCCGAACCCGAACCCTAACCCTAAACCGAACCCTAACCCTAACCCTAACCCGAACCCTAAACCTAACCCTAACCCGAACCCTAACGCTAACCGGAACCCTAACCCTAACCCTAACCCGAATCCTAACCCTCACCCTAACCCGAACCCTAACCCGAACCCTAAACCTAACCCTAACCCTAACCCGAACCCTAACCCTAAACCTAACCCGAAACCTAACCCTAACCCTAACCCTAAACCTAACCCGAACCCGAACCCTAACCCTAACCCGAACCCTAACCCTAACCCTAACCCTAACCCGAACCCTAAACCTAACCCTAACCCGAACCCTAACCCTAACCCTAACCCGAACCCTAACCCTAACCCTAACCGTAACCCTAACCCTAACCCGAACCCTAAACCTAACCCTAACACTAACCCTATCCCGAACCCTAACCCTAAACCTAACCCTAACCCTAACCCTAACCCGAACTCTAACCCTAACCCTAACCCTAACACGAACCCTAACCTTAACCTGAAACCGAAACCTAAACCCAACCCTAACCCTAACCCGAACCCTAACCCTAACCCGAAACCTAAACCTAACCCGAACCCTAACCTTAACACGAACCCTAACCCTAACCCTAACCCTAACCGAACCCTAACCCGAACCCTACCCCTAACCCTAACCCGAACCCTAACACTAACCCTAACCCTAACCCGAAGCCTAACCCCTAACCCTATCCCGAACCCGAACCCTAACCCGAATCGAACCCTAACCCTAACCCAAACCCTAACCCTAACCCGAACCCTAACCCTAACACGAACCCTAACCCTAACCCTAACCCTAACCTAACCCTAACCCGAACCCTAACCCTAACCCTAACCCGAACCCTAACCCTAACCCTAACACTAACCCGAAAACTAACCCCTAACCCTATCCCGAACCCGAACCCTAACCCGAACCCGAACCCTAACCCTAACCCGAACCCGAACCGGAACCCTAAACCTAACCCGAACCCGAACCCTAACCCTAACCTGAACCCGAAACCTAACCCCAACCCTAACCCTAACCCGAACCCTAACCCTAACCCGAACCCGATCCCTAACCCTAACCCGAACCCTAACCCTAACCCGAACCCTAACCCTAACACGAACCCTAACCCTAACCCTAAACCTAACCTAACCCTAACCCGAACCCTAACCCTAACCCTAACCCGAACCCTAACCCTAACCCTAACACTAACCCGAAAACTAACCCCTAACCCTATCCCGAACCCGAACCCTAACCCGAACCCGAACCCTAACCCTAACCCGAACCCGAACCGGAACCCTAAACCTAACCCGAACCCGAACCCTAACCCTAACCTGAACCCGAAACCTAACCCCAACCCTAACCCTAACCCGAACCCTAACCCTAACCCGAACCCGAACCCTAACCCTAACCCGAACCCTAACCCTAACCCGAACCCTAACCCTAAGACGAACCCTAACCCTAACCCTAACCCTAACCTAACCCTAACCCGAACCCTAACACTAACCCTAACCCGAACCCGAACCCTAACCCTAACACGAAACCTAACCTTAACCTTAACCCGAACCCTAACCCTAACCCTAACCCGAACCCTAACCCGAACCCTAACCCGAACCCTAACCCGAACCCTAACCCTCACCCAAACCGAACCCTAACCCTAACCCGAACCCTAACCCTAACCCTAATCCGAACCCTAAACCGAACCCTAACCAGAACCCGAACCCTAACCAGAACCCTACACCGAACACTAACGCTAACCCGAACCCGAACCCTGACGCTAAAACCAAACACTAACCCGAACCCTAACCCTAACCCTAACCCTAACACTAACACGAACCCTAACCCTAATCCTAACCCGAACCCTAACCCTAACCCTAACCCGAACCCGAACCCTAAACCTAACCCTAAACCTAACATTAACCCTCACCCGAACACTAAACCTAATCTAACCCTAAACCTAACCCTAACCCGAACCCTAACCCTAACACTAACCCGAACCCGAACCCTACACCGAAACGTAACCCTAACCCGAAACCGAACCCAACCCTAACCAGAACCCTAACCCTAACCCTAACCCTAACCTTAACCCTAACCCGAACCCTAAACCTAACCTAACCCTAACCCTAACCTTAACCCTAACCGTAACCCGAAACCTAACCCTAACCCGAACCCTAACCCGAACCCTAACCCTAACCCTAACCCGAACTCTAAACCGAACACGAACCCTAACCCTAACACTAACCCGAACCCTAACCCGAACCCTAACCCGAACCATAAACCTAACCCTAAACCGATCCCGAACCCTAACCCGAACCCTAACCCGAACCCTAACCCTAACCCTAACCCGAACCCTAACCCTAACCTAACCCCTAACCCTAACCCTAACCCGAACCCGAACCATAACCCTAACCCTAACACTAACCGTAGCCCGAAACCGAACCCTAACCCGAACCCTACCCCTAACCCTAATCCGAACCCTAACCCTAACCCTAACACTAACCCTAACCCGAACCCGAACCCGAACCCTAACCCGAACCCGAACCCTAAATCTAACCCGAACCCTAACCCTAACCCGAACCCTAAGAGTAACACGAACCGTAACCCTAACCCAAAACCTAACCCGAACCCTAACCCGAACCCGAACCCGAACCCTAACCCTAACCCTAACCCGAACACTAACCCTAACCCAAACCCTAACACTAACCCTAAACCGAACCCTAAACCTAACCCTAAACGGAACCCTAACCCTAACCCGAAACCTAACCCTAACCCGAACCCGAACCCGAACCCTAACCCGAACCCGAACCCTAAACCTAAACCTAACCCTAACCCAAACCCTAACCCAAACCCGAACCCGAACCCTAACCCGAACCCGAAACCTAACCCTAACCCGAACCCGAACCCTAACCCTAAACCGAACCCTAACACTAACCCTAACCCGAACCCTAAACCTAACCCTAACCCGAACCCTAACGCTAACCGGAACCCTAACCCTTACCCTAACCCGAATCCTAACCCTCACCCTAACCCGAACCCTAACCCGAACCCTAAACCTAACCCTAACCCTAACCCGAACCCTAACCCTAAACCTAACCCGAAACCTAACCCTAACCCTAACCCTAAACCTAACCCGAACCCGAACCCTAACCCTAACCCGAACCCTAACCCTAACCCTAACCCTAACCCGAAACCTAAACCTAACCCTAACCCGAACCCTAACCCTAACCCTAACCCGAACCCTAACCCTAACCCTAAACCTAACCCTAACACTAACCCTATCCCGAACCCTAACCCTAAACCTAACCCTAACCCTAACCCTAACCCGAACTCTAACCCTAACCCTAACCCTAACACGAACCCTAACCCTAACCTGAAACCGAAACCTAACCCCAACCCTAACCCTAACCCGAACCCTAACCCTAACCCGAAACCTAACCCTAACCCGAACCCTTACCTTAACACGAACCCTAACCCTAACCCTAACCCTAACCGAACCCTAACCCGAACCCTACCCCTAACCCTAACCCGAACCCTAACCCTAACCCTAACCCTAACCCTAACCCGAACCCTAACCCCTAACCCTATCCCGAACCCGAAACCTAACCCGAACCCGAACCCTAACCCTAACCCAAACCCTAACCCTAACCCGAACCCTAACCCTAACACGAACCCTAACCCTAACCCTAACCCTAACCTAACCCTAACCCGAACCCTAACCCTAACCCTAACACGAACCCTAACCCTAACCCTAACACTAACCCGAAACCTAACCCCTAATCCTATCCCGAACCCGAACCCTAACCCGAACCCGAACCCTAACCCTAACCCGAACCCGAACCGGAACCCTAAACCTAACCCGAACCCGAACCCTAACCCTAACCTGAACCCGAAACCTAACCCCAAACCTAACCCTAACCCGAACCCTAAACCTAACCCGAACCCTAACCCTAACCCGAAACCTAACCCTAACACGAACCCTAACCCTAACCCTAACCCTAACCGAACCCTAACCCGAACCCTAACCCTAACCCTAACCTGAACCCTAACCCTAACCCTAACCCTAACCCGAACCCTAACCCCTAACCCTATCCCGAACCCGAACCCTACCCCGAACCCAAACCCTAACCCTAACCCAAACCCGAACCCTAACCCTAACCCGAACCCTAACCCTAACCCGAACCCTAACCCTAACACGAACCCTAACCCTAACCCTAACCCTAACCTAACCCTAACCCAGCCCTAACACTAACCCTAACCCGAACCCGAACCCTAACCCTAACACGAAACCTAACCCTAACCTTAACCCGAACCCTAACCCTAACCCTAACCCGAACCCTAACCCGAACCCTAACCCGAACCCTAAACCGAACCCTAAGCCTCACCCTAACCGAACCCTAACCCTAACCCGAACCCTAACCCTAACCCTAATCCGAACCCTAACCCGAACCCTAACCAGAACCCGAACCCTAACCAGAACCCTACATCGAACACTAACCCTAACCCGAACACGAACCCTGACGCTAAAACCAAACCCTAACCCGAACCCTAACCCTAACCCTAACCCTAACACTAACACGAACCCTAACCCTAATCCTAACCCGAACCCTAACCCTAACCCTAACCCGAACCCGAACCCTACACCGAAACGTAACCCTAACCCTAACCTGAACCCAACCCTAACCCGAACCCTAACCCGAACCCTAACCCTAACCCTAACCCGAACCCTAAACCGAACACGAACCCTAACCCTAACACTAACCCGAACCCTAACCCGAACCCTAACACGAACCCTAAACCTAACCCTAACCCGAACCCGAAACCTAACCCTAACCCTAACCCTAACACTAACCCTAACCCTAATCCTGACCCTAAAAGCTAAACCACACCTGAAACCTAACCCTAACCCTAACCCTAACACGAACCCTAACCCTAATCCTAACCCGAACCCTAACCCTAACCCTAACCCGAAACCGAACCCTAACCCTAACCCTAAACCTAACCTTAACCCTAACCCGAACCCTAAACCTAACCTAACCCTACACTAACCCTAACCCTAACCCGAACCCTAACCCTAACACTAACCCGAACCCGAACCCTACACCGAAACGTAACCCTAACCCTAACCTGAACCCAACCCTAACCCGAACCCTAAACCTAACCCTAACCTTAACCCAAACCCGAACTCTAAACCTAACCTAACCCTAACCCTAACACGAAACCTAACCCTAACCCGAACCCTAACCCGAACCCTAACCCTAAACATAACCCTAACCCGAACCCTAACCCGAATCCTAACCCGAACCCTAACCCGAACCCTAACCCTAACCCTAACCCTAAACCTAACCCTAATCTGAACCCTAACCCTAACCCTAACCCGAACACGAACCCTAACCCGAACCCGAACCCTAACCCGAAACCTAACCCTAACCCTAACCCGAAACCTAACCCAAACCCTAACCCGAACCCTAAGCCGAACCCTAACCCGAACCCTAACCCTAATCCTAACTCGAACCCTAACCCGAACCCTAGCCCTAATCCTAACCCGAAACCTAACCCTAACCCTAACCCACCCCTAAACCGAACCCTAACCCTAACCCTAACCCTAAACCGAACCCTAACCCTAACCCTAACCCTAACCCCTAACCCGAACCCGAACCCGAACCCTAACCCGAAACCGAACCCTAACCTTACCCCGTACGCGAACCCAAACCATAACCCTAACCCTAACCCGAACCCTAACCTTAACCCTAACCCTAACCCTAACCCTAACCCAAACCCTAACCCTAACCCTAACCCTAATACGAACACTAGACCTAACCCTAACCCTAACCCTAACCCTAACCCCTAATCCTAACACGAACCCTAACCCTAACTCGAACACTAACCCTGAACCTAACCCGAACCCTAACCCTAACCCTAACCCTAAACCTAAACCGAAACCTAACCCTAAACCTAACCCTAACCCTAACCCGAACCCTACCCGAACCATAACCCTAACCCTAACCCGAAACCTAACCCGAACCCTATCCCTAACCCTAACCCGAACCCTAACACGAACCCTAACCCTAACCCTAACCCGAACCCTACCCTAACCCTAACTCCTAACCCTAACCCTAAACCTAACCCGTACCCTAACCCTAACCCTAACACTAACCCTAACCCAAACCCGAACCCTAACCCGAACCCTACCCCTAACCCTAATCCGAACCCTAACCCAAACCCTAACCCGAACCCTAACCCGAACCCGAACCCGAACCCTAACCCTAACCCGAACCCAAACCCTAACCATAACCCGAACCCTAACCCTAACCGAAACCTAACCATAACACGAACCCTAACCCTAACCCAAACCCTAAACCGAACCCTAACCCGAACCGAACCCGAACCCTAACCCTAACCCTAACCCGAACACTATCCGTAACCCTAACCCTAACCCGAACCCTAACCCTAACCCTAACACTAACCCTAACCCTAACCCGAAACTTAACCCTATCCCTAACCCGAACCCTAACCCTAACCCTAACCTGAACCCTAACCCTAACCCTAACCCTAAACCTAACCCGAACCCTAACCCTAACCCAAACCCTAACCATAACCCTAACCCTAACCCGAACCCTAACCCTAACCCTAACCCTAACCCGAACCCTAAACCTAACCCTAACCCGAACCCTAACCCGAACCCTAACCCTAACCCTAACCCGAACCCTAACCCTAACCCTAACCCCTAACCCTAACCCTAACCCTAACCCGAACCCTAACCCTAACCCTAACACTAACCCTAGCCTGAACCCGAACCCTAACCCGAACCCTACCCCTAACCCTAATCCGAAACCTAACCCTAACCCTAACACTAACCCTAACCCGAACCCGAACCCGAACACTAACCCTAACCCGAACCCGAACCCTAACCCTAACCCGAACCCTAACCCTAACCCGAACCCTAACCGTAACCCGAACCCTAAACCTAACCCAAACTAACCCGAACCCTAAACCGAAATCGAACCCGAACCCTAACCCTAACCCTAACCCGAACCCTAACACTAACCCAAACACTAACCCTAACCCTAACCCTAACCCGAACCCTAAACCTAACCCTAAACTTAACCCTAACCCTAAACCGAACCCTAAACCTAACCCTAACCCGAACCCGAACCCTAAACCGAAACCTAACCCTAACCCTAACCCGAACCCTAACCCTAACCCGAACCCTAACCCTAACCCTAACACTAAACCTAACCCGGACCCGAACCCTAACCCAACCCTACCCCTAACCTATTCCGAACCCTAACCTTAACCCTGACACTAACCCTAACCCGAACCCGAACCCGAACCCTAACCCTAACCCGAACCCAAACCCTAACCCCAACCCGAACCCTAACCCTAACCCGAAACCTAACCATAACACGAACCCTAACCCTAACCCCAAACCTAACCCGAACCCTAACCCGAACCCGAACCCGAACCCTAAACCTAACCCTAACCCGAACCCTAACCGTAACCCTAACCCTAACCCGAACACTAACCCTAACACTAACCCTAACCCTAACCCTAAACCGAACCCTAACCCTAACCCTAACCCGAACCCTAACCCTAACCCTAACCCGAACCCTAAACCTAACCCAAACCCTAACCCTAACCCGAACCCTAACCCTAACCCGAACCCTAACCCTAACCCTAACCGGAACCCTAACCCTAACCCTAACCCGAATCCTAACCCTAACCCTAACCCGAACCCTAACCCGAACCCTAAACCTAACCCTAACCCTAACCGGAACCCTAACCCTAAACCTAACCCGAAACCTAACCCTAACCCTAACCCTAAACCTAACCCGAACCCGAACCCTAACCCTAACCCGAACCCTAACCCTAACCCTAACCCTAACCCGAACCCTAAACCTAACCCTAACCCGAACCCTAACCCTAACCCAAACCCGAACCCTAACCCTAACCCTAAACCTAACCCTAACCCTAACCCGAACCCTAAACCTAACCCTAACACTAACCCTAGCCCGAACCCTAACCCTAAACCTAACCCTAACCCTAACCCTAACCCGAACTCTAACGGTAACCCTAACCCTAACACGAACCCTAACCCTAACCTGAACCCGAAACCTAACCCCAACCCTAACCCTAACCCGAACCCTAACCCTAACCCGAAACCTAACCCTAACCCGAAACCTAACCCTAACACGAACCCTAACCCTAACCCTAACCCTAACCGAACCCTAACCCGAACCCTAACCCTAACCCTAACCCTAACCCGAACCCTAACCCTAACCCTAACCCTAACCCGAACCCTAACCCCTAAACCTATCCCGAACCCGAACCCTAACCCGAACCCGAACCCTAACCCTAACCCAAACCCTAACCCTAACCCGAACCCTAACCCTAACAAGAACCCTAACCCTAACCCTAACCCTAACCTAACCCTAACCCGAACCCTAACCCTAACCCTAACCCGAACCCTAACCCTAACCCTAACACTAACCCGAACCCTAACCCCTAACCCTATCCCGAACCCGAACCCTTACCCGAACCCGAACCCTAACCCTAACCCGAACCCGAACCCTAACCCTAACCCAAACCCTAACCCTAACCCGAACCCTAACCCTAACACGAACCCTAACCCTAACCCTAACCCTAACCTAACCCTAACCCGAACCCTAACCCTAACCCTAACCCGAACCCTAACCCTAACCCTAACACTAACCCGAACCCTAACCCCTAACCCTATCCCGAACCCGAACCCTTACCCGAACCCGAACCCTAACCCTAACCCGAACCCGAACCGGAACCCTAACCCTAACCCTAACCCGAACCCTAACCCTAAACCGAACCCTAACCCTAACCCTAACCCTAACCCTAACCCGAACCCTAAACCTAACCCTAACACTAACCCTAGCCCGAACCCTAACCCTAAACCTAACCCTAACCCTAACCCGAAATCTAACCCTAACCCTAACCCTAACACGAACCCTAACCCTAACCTGAACCCGAAACCTAACCCCAACCCTAACCCTAAACCGAACCCTAACCCTAACCCGAACCCTAACCCTAACCCGAACCCTAACCCTAACGCGAACCCTAACCCTAACCCTAACCCTAACCGAACCCTAACCCGAACCCTAACCCTAACGCTAACCCTAAACCGAACCCTAAACCCTAACCCTATCCCGAAACCGAACCCTAACCCGAACCCGAACCCTAACCCTAACCCAAACCCTTACCCTAACCCGAAGCCTAACCCTAACACGAACCCTAACCCTAACCCTAACCCTAACCTAACCCTAACCCGAACCCTAACCCTAACCCTAACCCGAACTCTAACCCTAACCCTAACACTAACCCGAACCCTAACCCCTAACCCTATCCCGAACCCGAACCCTTACCCGAACCCGAACCCTAACCCTAACCCGAACCCGAACCGGAACCCTAACCCTAACCCTAACCCGAACCCTAACCGTAACCCGAACCCTAACCCTAACCCGAACCCTAACCCGAACCCGAACCCTAACCCTAACACGAAACCTAAACCTAACCTTAACCCGAACCCTAACCCTAACCCTAACCTGAACCATAACCCGAACCCTAACCCGAACCCTAACCCTCACCCAAACCGAACCCTAACCCGAACCCGAACCCTAACCCTAACCCTAACCCGAACCCTAACCCGAACCCTAACCCGAACCCTAAACCTAACCCTAAACCGAACCCTAACCCTAACCCTAACCCTAACCCTAACCCTAACCCTGACGCTAAAACCTAACCCTAACCCGAACCCTAACCCTAACCCTAACCCTAACACGAACCCTACCCTAATCCTAACCCGAACCCTAACCCTAACCCTAACCCGAACCCGAACCCTAACCCTAACCCTAAACCTAACATTAACCCTAACCCGAACCCTAAACCTAACCTAACCCTAACCCTAACCCTAACCCGAACCCTAACCCTAACACTAACCTGAACCCGAACCCTACACCGAAACGTAACCCTAACCCTAACCCGAACCCAACCCTAACCCGAAACCTAACCCTAATCCTAACCCTAACCTTAACCCTAACGCGAACCCTAAACCTAACCTAACCCTAACCCTAACCTTAACCCTAACCCTAACCCGAAACCTAACCCTAACCCGAACCCTATCCCGAACCCTAACCCTAACCCTAACCCGAACCCTAACCCGAACACGAACCCTAACCCTAACCCTAACCCGAACCCTAACCCGAACCCTAAACCGAACCCTAAACCTAACCCTAACCCGAACCCTAACCCTAACCCTAACCCTAACCCTAACCCTGACCCTAAAAGGTAAACCACACCCGAACCCTAACCCTAACCCTAACCCTAACCCTAACACGAACCCTAACCTAATCCTAACCCGAACCCTAACCCTAACCCTAACCTTAACCCTAACCCGAACCCTAAACCTAACCTAACCCTACCCTAACCCTAACCCTAACCCGAACCCTAACCCTAACACTAAACCGAACC
This sequence comes from Urocyon cinereoargenteus, assembly GCA_032313775.1. Classification (NCBI taxonomy): domain Eukaryota; kingdom Metazoa; phylum Chordata; class Mammalia; order Carnivora; family Canidae; genus Urocyon; species Urocyon cinereoargenteus. Next base: position 884,337 of record JAVLSZ010000096.1, on the reverse strand, counting down.
CGAACCCTACACCGAAACGTAACCCTAACCCTAACCCGAACCCAACCCTACCCGAACCCTAACCCTAACCCTAACCTTAACCCAAACCCGAACTCTAAACCTAACCTAACCCTAACCCTAACCCTAACCCAAACACGAAACCTAACCCTAACCTGAACCCTAACCCGAACCCTAACTCTAAACATAACCCTAACCCGAACCCTAACCCAAATCCTAACCCGAACCCTAACCCGAACCCTAACCCAACCCTAACCCTAAACCTAACCCTAATCTGAACCCTAACCCTAACCCTAACCCGAACACGAAACCTAACCCGAACCCGAACCCTAACCCGAAACCTAATCCTAACCCTAACCCGAACCATAACCCGAACCCTAACCCTAATCCTACCTCGAACCCTAACACGAACACTAGCCCTAATCCTAACCCGAACCCTAACCCTAACCCTAACCCACCCCTAAACCCCACCCTAACCCTAACCCTAACCCTAACCCTAACCCGAAACCGAACCCTAACCTTACCCCAAACCCGAACCCAAACCATAACCCTAACCCTAACCCGAACCCTAACCCTAACCCTAACCATAACCCTAACCCTAACCCGAACCCTAACCCTAACCCTAACCCTAACCCTAATCCGAACACTAGACCTAACCCTAACCCTAACCCTAACACTAACCCTAAACCCTAACCCTAACACGAACCCTAACCCTAACTCGAACACTAACCCTGAACCTAACACGAACCCTAACCCTAACCCGAACCCTAAACCTAACCCGAAACCTAACCCTAAACCTAACCCTAACCCTAAGCCTAACCCGAACCCTAACCCGAACCCTAACCCTAACCCTAACCCGAAACCTAACCCGAACCCTAACCCTAACCCTAACCCGAACCCTAACACGAACCCTAACCCTAACCCTAACCCGAACCCTACACTAACCCTAACTCCTAACCCTAAACCTAACCCGAACCCTAACCCTAACCCTAACACTAACCCTAACCCGAACCCGAACCCTAACCCGAACCCTACCCCTAACCCTAATCCGAACCCTAACCTTAACCCTAACACTAACCCTAACCCAAACCCGAACCCGAACCCTAACCCTAACCCGAACCCAAACCCTAACCATAACCCGAACCCTAACCCTAACCCGAAACCTAACCATAACACGAACCCTAACCCTAACCCAAACCCTAACCCGAACCCTAACCCGAGCCCGAACCCGAACCCTAACCCTAACCCTAACCCGTACCCTAACCGTAACCCTAACCCTAACCCGAACCCTAACCCTAACCCTAACCCTAACCTTAACCCTAACCCTAAACCGAACCCTAACCCTAAACCTAACCCGAAACCTAACCCTAAACCTAACCCGAACCCTAACCCTAACCCTAACCCTAAACCTAACCCGAACCCTAACCCTAACCCGAACCCTAACCGTAACCCTAACCCTAACCCGAACCCTAACCCTAACCCTAACACTAACCCTAACCCGAACCCTAAACCGAACCCTAACCCGAACCCTAAACCGAACCCTAACCCTAACCCTAACCCGAACACTAACCCTAACCCTAACCCCTAACCCTAACCCTAACCCTAACCCGAACCCTAACCCTAACCCTAACACTAACCCTAGCCCGAACCCAAACCCTAACCCGAACCCTACCCCTAACCCTAATCCGAAACCTAACCCTAACCCAAACACTAACCCTAACCCGAACCCGAACCCGAACCCTAACCCTAACCCGAACCCGAACCCTAACCCTAACCCGAACCCTAACCCTAACCCGAACCCTAACCGTAACCCGAACCCTAAACCTAACCCAAACCCTAACCCGAACCCTAAACCGAAATCGAACCTGAACCCTAACCCTAACCCTAACCCGAACCCTAACACTAACCCAAACACTAACCCTAACCCTAACCCTAACCCGAACCCTAACCCTAACCCGAACCCTAACCCTAACCCGCACCCTAACCCGAACCCGAACCCTAACCCTAACACGAAACCTAACCCTAACCTTAATCCGAACCCTAACCCTAACCCTAACCCGAACCCTAACCCGAACCCTAACCCGAACCCTAACCCTCACCCAAACCGAACCCTAACCCGAAACCGAACCCTAACCCTAACCCTAACCCGAACCCTAACCCGAACCCTAACCCGAACCCTAATCCTAACCCTAACCCGAACCCTAACCCTAACCCTAACCCTAACCCTAACCCTGACGCTAAAACCTAACCCTAACCCGAACCCTAACCCTAACCCTAACCCTAACACGAACCCTACCCTAATCCTAACCCGAACCCTAACCCTAACCCTAACCCGAACCCGAACCCTAACCCTAACCCTAAACCTAACATTAACCCTAACCCGAACCCTAAACCTAACCTAACCCTAACCCTAACCCTAACCCGAACCCTAACCCTAACACTCACCCGATCCTGAACCCTACACCGAAACGTAACCCTAACCTTAACCCGAACCCAACCCTAACCCGAACCCTAACCCTAACCCTAACCTTAACCCTAACGCGAACCCTAAACCTAACCTAACCCTAACCCTAACCTTAACCCTAACCCTAACCCGAAACCTAACACTAACCCGAACCCGAACCCTAACCCGAACACGAAACCTAACACTAACCCTAACCCGAACCCTAACCCGAACCCTAACCCGAACCCTAAACCTAACCCTAAACCGAACCCTAACCCTAACCCTAACCCTAACCCTAACCCTAACCCTGACCCTAAAAGCTAAACCACACCCGAACCCTAACCCTAACCCTAACCCTAACCCTAACACGAACCCTAACCCTAATCCTAACCCGAACCCTAACCCTAACCCTAACCCGAACCCGAACCCTAACCCTAACCCTAAACCTAACCTTAACCCTAACCCGAACCCTAAACCTAACCTAACCCTACCCTAACCCTAACCCTAACCCGAACCCTAAACCTAACACTAATCCGAACCCGAACCCTACACAGAAACGTAACCCTAACCCTAACCCGAACCCAACCCTAACCCGAATCCTAACCCTAACCCTAACCCTAACCCAAACCCGAACTCTAAACCTAACCTAACCCTAACCCTAACCCTAACCCAAACACGAAACCTAACCCTAACCCAAACCCAAACCCGAACCCTAACCCTAAACACAACCCTAACCCGAACCCTAACCCGAATCCTAACCCGAACCCTAACCCGAAACCTAACCCAACCCTAACCCTAAACCTAACCCTAATCTGAACCCTAACCCTAACCCTAACCCTAACCCTAACACGAACCCTAACCCTAATCCTAACCCGAACCCTAACCCTAATCATAACTCGAACCCTAACCCTAACCCTAGCGCTAATCCTAACCCGAACCCTAACCCTAACCTTAACCCACCCCTAAACCGAACCCTAACCCTAACCCTAACCCTAACCCTAACCCGAAATCTAACCCTAACCCTAACCCTAACCCTAACCCCTAACCCGAACCCGAACCCGAACCCTAACCCGAAACCGAACCCTAACCTTACCCAAACCCGAACCCAAACCATAACACTAACCCTAACCCGAACCCTAACCCTAACCCTAACCCTAACCCTAACCCTAACCCGAACCCTAACCCTAACCCTAAACCTAACCCTAATCCGAACACTAGACCTAACCCTAACCCTAACCCTAACCCTAACCCCTAACCCTAACACGAACCCTAACCCTAACTCGAACACTAACCCTGAACCTAACCCGAACCCTAACCCTAACCCTAACCCTAAACCTAACCCGAAACCTAACCCTAAACCTAACCCTAACCCTAACCCTAACCCGAACCCTAACCCGAACCCTAACCCTAACCCTAACCCGAAACCTAACCCGAACCCTAACCCTTACCCTAACCCGAACCCTAACACGAACCCTAACCCTAACCCTAACCCGAACCCTACCCTAACCCTAACTCCTAACCCTAACCCTAAACCTAACCCGAACCCTAACCCTAACCCTAACACTAACCCTAACCCGAACCCGAACCCTAACCCGAACCCTACCCCTAACCCTAATCCGAACCCTAACCTTAACCCTAACACTAACCCTAACCCAAACCCGAACCCGAACCCTAACCCTAACCCGAACCCAAACCCTAACCATAACCCGAACCCTAACCCTAACCCGAAACCTAAACATAACACGAACCCTAACCCTAACCCAAACCCTAACCCGAACCCTAACCCGAACCCGAACCCGAACCCTAACCCTAACCCTAACCCGTACCCTAACCGTAACCCTAACCCTAACCCGAACACTAACCCTAACCTTAACCCTAACCCTAACCCTAACCCTAACCCGAACCCTAACCCTAAACCCAACCCGAACCCTAACCCTAACCCTAACCCGAACCCTAACCCTAACCCGAACCCTAACCGTAACGCTAACCCTAACCCGAACCCTAACCCTAACCCTAACCCTAACCCTAACCCGAAACCTAAACCGAACCCTCACCCGAACCCTAAACCGAACCCTAACCCTAACCCTAACCCGAACACTAACCCTAACCCTAACCCCTAACCCTAACCCTAACCCTAACCCGAACCCTACCCCTAACCCTAACACTAACCCTAGCCCGAACCCGAACCCTAACCCGAACCCTACCCCTAACCCTAATCCGAAACCTAACCCTAACCCTAACAATAACCCTAACCCGAACTCGAACCCGAACCCTAACCCTCACCCGAACCCGAACCCTAACCCTAACCCGAACCCTAACCCTAACCCGAACCCTAACCGTAACCCGAACCCTAAACCTAACCCAAACCCTAACCCGAACCATAAACCGAAATCGAACCTGAACCCTAAACCTAACCCTAACCCAAACCCTAACACTAACCCAAACACTAACCCTAACCCTAACCCTAACCCGAACCCTAACCCTAACCCTAAACCTAACCCTAACCCGAACCCTAAACCTAACCCTAACCCGAACCCGAACCCTAAACCGAAACCTAACCCTAACCCTAACCCGAACCCTAACCCTAACCCGAACCCTAACCCTAACCCTAACACTAACCCTAACCCGAACCCGAACCCTAACCCAACCCTACCCCTAAACTATTCCGAACACTAACCTTAACCCTGACACTAAACCTAACCCGAACCCGAACCAGAACCCTAACCCTAACTCGAACCCAAACCCTAACCCTAACCCGAACCCTAAACCTAACCCGAAACCTAACCATAACACGAACCCTAACCCTAACCCAAACCCTAACCCGAACCCTAACCCGAACCCGAACCCGAACACTAACCCTAACCCTAACCCGAACCCTAACCGTAACCCTAACCCTAACCCGAACCCTAACCCTAACCCTAACCCTAACCCTAACCCTAACCCTAACCCGAACCCTAACCCTAACCCGAACCCTAACCCTAACCCGAACCCTAACCCTAACCCGAACCCTAACCCTAACCCGAACCCTAACCGTAACCCTAACCCTAACCCGAACCCTATACCTAACCCTAACCCTAACCCTAACCCGAACCCTAAACCGAACCCTAACCCGAACCTTAACCCGAACCCTAACCCTAACCCTAACCCGAACCATAACCCTAACCCCTAACCCTAACCCGAACCCGAACCCTAACCCGAACCCTAACCATAACCCGAAACCTAACCGTTACCCAAACCCTAACCCTAACCCAAACCCTAACCCGAACCCTAACCCGAACCCGAACCCTAACCCTAACCCGAACCCTAACCCTAACCCAAACCCTAACCCTAACCCTAACCCGAAACCTAACCCTAACCCTAAACCTAACCCTAACCCTAACCCGAACCCTAACCCTAACCCTAACCCGAACCCGAAACCTAAACCGAAACCTAACCCTAACCCTAAAACGAACCCTAACCCTAACCCGAACCCGAACCCTAACCCTAACCCGAACCCTAACCCTAAACCTAAACGAACCCTAACCCCTAACACTAACCCGAACCCGAACCCTAACACGAACCCTAACCCTAACCCGAACCCGAACACTAATCCTAACCCGAACCCGAACCCGAACCCTAACCATAACCCTAACCCGAACCCTAACCCTAACCCGAACCCTAACCCTAACCCTAACCCCTAACCCGAACCCGAACCAGAACCCTAAACCGAACCCGAACCCTAACCTTACCCCGAACCCGAACCCAAACCATAACCCTAACCCTAACCTGAACCCTAACCCTAACCCTAACCCTAACCCTAACCCGAAATCTAACCCTAACCCTAACCCTAACCAGAACCCTAACCCTAACCCTAACCCTAACCCTAAACCTAACCCCTAACCCTAACCCGAACCCTAACCCTAACTGGATCACTAACCCTAACCCTAACCCAAACCCTAACCCTAACCCTAACCCTAACCCTAACCCGAACCCTAACCCTAAACCTAACCCTAACCCTAACCTTACCCCTAACCCTAACCCGAACACTAAACCGAACCAGAACCTTAACCCGAACCCTAACCCGAACCCTAACGCTAACCCTAACACGAACACTAACCCTAACTCGAACCCTAACCCGAACCCTAACCCTAACCCTAACCCGAACCCTAACCCGAACCCTGACCCGAACCCTAACCCTAACCCTAACCCGAACCCTAACCCTAACCCTAACCCGAAACCTAATCCTAACCCTAACCTGAATCCTAACCCTAACCCTAAAACTAACCCTACCCTAACCCGAACCCTAACCCGAACCCGAACCCTAACCCTAACCCTAAACCGAATCCTAACCCGAAACCTAACCCTAAATGTAACCCGAACCCTAACCCTAACCCTAACTCTAACCCTAACCCGAACCCTAACCCTTACCCTAACCGGAACCCTAACCCTAACCCTAACACGAACCCGAACCCTAAGCCCTTACACGAATCCTAAACCTAACCCAAACCCTAACCCGAACCCTAACCCTAACCCTAATCCCGAACCCGAACCCTAACCCTAACCCTAACCTTAACCCGAACCCGAACCCTAACCCTAACCCTAACCCTAACCCAACACCGAACCCTAACCCTAACCCGAACCCTAACCGTAACCCTAACCCTAACCCGAACCCTAAAACTAACCCTAACCCTAACCCTAACCCTAACCCGAACCCGAACCCTAACCCTAAACCTAACACGAACCCTAACCCGAACCCTAACCCTAACCCTAACCCGAACCCTAACCCTAACCCTAAACCCTACCCATAACCCTAACCCTAACCGGACCCTAACGCCAATCCTAACACGAACCCGAACCCTAAGCCCTTACCCGAATCCTAACCCTAACCCGAACACTAACCGAACCCTAACCCTAACCCTAACCCCGAACCCGAACCCTAACCCTAACCCTAACCCTAACCCGAACCCGAACCCTAACCCTAACCGTAACCCTAACCCGAAGCCTAACCCTAACCCTAACCCCGAACCCGAACCCTAACCCTAATCCTAACCCGAACCCGAAACCTAACCCTAACCATAACCCTAACCCGACACCGAACCCTAACCCTAAACCGAACCCTAACCGTAAACCTAACCCTAACCCGAACCCTAACCCTAACCCTAAACCTAACCCGAACCCTAACCCTAACCCTAACCCGAAACCTAACCCAACCCTAACCCGAACCCTAACCCTAACCTAACCCCTAACACTAACCCTAACCCTAACCCGAACCCTAACCCTAACCCTAACCCTAACCCTAGCCCGAACCCGAACCCTAACCCGAACCCTACCCCTAACCTTAATCCGAACCCTAACCCTAACCCTAACACTAACCCTAACCCGAACCCGAACCCGAACCCTAACCCGAACCCGAACCCTAACTCTAACCCGAACCCTAACCCTAACCCGAACCCTAACAGTAACCCGAACCGTAACCCTAACCCAAACCCTAACCCGAACCCTAACCCGAACCCTAACCCTAACCGTAACCCGAACCCTAACCCTAACCCAAACCCTAACACTAACCCTAAACCGAACCCTAAACCTAACCCTAACCGGAACCCTAACCCTAACCCGAAACCTAACCCTAACCCGAACCCGAACGCTAACCCGGACCCTAACCCTAACACTAACCCTAAACCGAACCCTAAACCTAACCCTAACCGGAACCCTAACCCTAACCCGAAACCTAACCCTAACCCGAAACCCGAACCCTAACCCGAACCCTAACCCTAACCCAAACCCTAACACTAACCCTAAACCGAACCCTAAACCTATCCCTAACCGGAACCCTAACCCTAACCCGAACCCTAACCCGAACCCTAACCCGAACCCTAACCCGAACCCTAACCCTAATCCTAACTCGAACCCTAACCCTAACCCTAGCCCTAATCCTAACCCGAACCCTAACCCTAACCCTAACCCACCCCTAAACCGAACCCTAATCCTAACCCTAACCCTAACCCGAACCCTAAACCTAACGCTAACCCTAACCCTAACCCTAACCCCTAACCCGAACCCGAACCCGAACCCTAACCCGAAACCGAACCCTAACCTTACCCCAAACCCGAACCCAAACCATAACCCTAACCCTAACCCGAACCCTAAACCTAACCCTAAACCTAACCCTAACCCGAACCCTAACCCTAACCCTAACCCTAACCCTAATCCGAACACTAGACCTAACCCTAACCCTAACCCTAACCCTAACCCCTAACCCTAACACGAACCCTAACCCTAACTCGAACACTAACCCTGAACCTAACCCGAACCCTAACCCTAACCCTAACCCTAAACCTAACCCGAAACCTAACCCTAAACCTAACCCTAACCCTAACCCTAACACGAACCCTAACCCGAACCCTAACCCTAACCCTAACCCGAAACCTAACCCGAACCCTAACCCTAACCCTAACCCGAACCCTAACACGAACCTTAACCCTAACCCTAACCCGAACCCTACCCTAACCCTAACTCCTAACCCTAACCCTAAACCTAACCCGAACCCTAAACCTAACCCTAACACTAACCCTAACCCGAACCCGAACCCTAACCCGAACCCTACCCCTAACCCTAATCCGAACCCTAACCTTAACCCTAACACTAACCCTAACCCAAACCCGAACCCGAACCCTAACCCTAACCCGAACCCAAACCCTAACCATAACCCGAACCCTAACCCTAACCCGAAACCTAAACATAACACGAACCCTAACCCTAACACAAACCCTAACCCGAACCCTAACCCGAACCCGAACCCGAACCCTAACCCTAACCCTAACCCGTACCCTAACCGTAACCCTAACCCTAACCCGAACCCTAACCCTAACCCTAACCCTAACCCTAACCCTAACCCGAACCCTAACCCTAAACCTAACC
>JAVLSZ010000096.1:870000-872500 GCA_032313775.1 Urocyon cinereoargenteus | reverse complement strand
AACCCGAAACCTAACCCTAAATGTAACCCGAACCCTAACCCTAACCCTAACCATAACCCGAACCCTAACCCTTACCCTAACCGGAACCCTAACCCTAACCCTAACACGAAAACGAACCCTAAGCCCTTACACGAATCCTAACCCTAACCCGAACCCTAACCCGAACCCTAACCCTAACCCTAACAACGAACCCGAACTCTAACCCTAACCCTAACCATAACCCGAACCCGAACCCTAACACTAACCCTAACCCTAACCCGACACCGAAACCTAACCCTAACCCGAACCCTAACCATAACCCTAACCCTAACCCGAACCCTAACCCTAACCCTAACCCGAACCATAACCCGAACCCTAACCCTAACCCTAACCCGAAACCTAACCCTAACCCTAACCCCTAACCCTAACCCTAACCCTAACCCGAACCCTAACCCTAACCCTAACACTAACCCTAACCCGAACCCTAAATGGAACCCTAAACCTAACCCGAACCCTAACCCTAACCCGAACCCGAACCCGAACCCTAACCCGAACCCGAACCCGAACCCTAAACCTAACCCTAACCCAAACCCCAACCCCCACCCGAACCCTAACCCGAACCCGAACCCTAACCCTAACACGAACCCGAACCCTAACCCTAACCCGAAACCTAACCCTAACCCGAACCCGAACCCTAACCTTAAACCTAACCCTAACCCTAACCCTAACCGGAACCCTAACCCTAACCCTAATCCTAACCCTAACCCGAACCCGAACCCTAAACCTAAACCGAACCCTAACCCTAACCCTAACCCCTAACCCTAACCCTAACCCTAACCCTAACACCTAACCCTAACCCGAAACCTAACCCTAACCCGAAACCTAACCCGAACCCTAACCCTAAACCTAACCCTAACCCGAACCCTAACCCGAACCCTAACCCGAACCCTAACCCGAAACCTAACCCTAACCGTAACCCTAATCCCAACCCTAACCCTAACCCTAACCCGAACACGAACCATAACCCGAACCCGAACCCTAACCCGAAACCTAACCCTAACCCTAACCCGAACCCTAACCCGAACCCTAACCCTAACACGACACCGAACCCTAACCCTAACCCGAACCCTAACCGTAACCCTAACCCTAACCCTAACCCGAACCCTAACCCTAACCCTAACCCTAACCCGAAACCTAATCCGAACCCTAACCCTAACCCTAACCCGAACCCTAACCCGAACCCTAACCCTAACCCTAACCCGAACCCTAACCCTAACCCTAACCCCTAACCCTTACCCTAACCCTAACCCGAACCCTAACCCTAACCCTAACACTAACCCTATCCCGAACTCTAAACGGAACCCTAACCCTAACCCGAACCCTAACCCTAACCCGAAACCGAACCCGAACCCTAACCCGAACCCGAACCCGAACACTAAACCTAACCCTAACCCAAACCCCAACCCCCACCCGAACCCTAACCCGAACTCGAACCCTAACCCTAACACGAACCCAAACCCTAACCCTAACCCGAACCCTAACCCTAACCCGAAACCGAACCCTAACCTTAACCGTAACCCTAACCCTAACCCGAACCCTAACCCTAACCCTAACACTAACCCCAAACCCGAACCCGAACCCGAACCCTAACCCGAAACCGAACCCTAACCTTACCCCGACCCGAACCCAAACCATAACCCTAACCAAAACCCGAACCCTAACCCTAACCCTAACCCTAACCCTAACCCGAACCCGAACCCTAACCCTAACCCTAACCCTAACCCTAATCCGAACTCTAGACCTAACCCTAACCCTAACCCTAACCCTAAACCCTAACCCTAACCCGAACCCTAACCCTAACTCGAACACTAACCCTAACCCTAACCCGAACCCTAACCCTAACCCTAACCCTAAACCTAACCCGAACCCTAACCCTAAACCTAACCTGAACCCTAACCCGAACCCGAACCCTAACCCTAACACGAACCCGAACCCTAACCCTAACCCGAAACCTAACCCTAACCCGAACCCGAACCCTAACCTTAACCCTAACCCTAACCCTAACCCTAACCCGAACCCTAACCCTAACCCTAATACTAACCCTAACCCGAATCCGAACCCTAAACCTAAACCGAACGCTAACCCTAACCCTAACCCTAACCCTAACCCCTAACCCTAACCCTAACCCTAACCCTAACACCTAACCCTAACCCGAAACCTAACCCTAACCCGAAACCTAACCCGAACCCTAACCCTAAACCTAACCCTAACCCGAACCCTAACCCGAACCCTAACCCGAACCCTAACCCGAAACCTAACCCTAACCCTAACCCTAATCCCAACCCTAACCCTAAACCTAACCAGAACACGAACCATAACCCGAAACCGAACCCTAACCCGAAACCTGACCCTAACCCTAACCCGAACCCTAACCCGAACCCTAAACCTAACATGACACCGAACCCTAACCCTAACCCGAACCCTAAACGTAACCCTAACCCTAACCCGAACCCTAACCCTA
>JAVLSZ010000096.1:852500-867500 GCA_032313775.1 Urocyon cinereoargenteus | reverse complement strand
CGAACCCTAACCCTAACCCTAACCCGAACCCTAACCGTAACCCTAACCCTAACCCGAACCCTAACACTAACCCTAACCCTAACCCGACACCAAAACCTAACTCTAACCCGAACCCTAACCGTAACCCTAACCCTAACCCGAAACCTAAACCTAACCCTAACCCTAACCCGAAACCTAATCCGAACCGTAACCCTAACCCTAAACCTAACCCGAACCCTAACCCGAACCCTAACCCTAACCCTAACCCGAACCCTAACCCTAACCCTAACCCCTAACCCTAACCCTAACCCTAACCCGAACCCCAACCCTAACCCTAACACTACCTTAACCCGAAACCTAAACGGAACCCTAACCCTAACACGAACCCGAACCCGAACCCTAACCCGAAACCGAACCCTAACCTTACCCCGAACCCGAACCCAAACCATAACCCTAACCCTAACCCTAACCCTAACCCTAACCCCTAACCCTAACCCGAACCCTAACCCTAACTCGAACACTAACCCTAACCCTAACCCGAACCCTAACCCTAACCCTAACCCTAAACCTAACCCGAACCCTAAACCTAAACCTAAGCCTAACCCTAACCTGAACCCGAACCCTAACCCGAACCCTAAACCTAACCCTAACCCGAACCCTAACCCGAACCCTAACCCTAACCCTAACCCGAAACCTAACCCGAACCCTAACCCTAACCCTAACCCGAACCCTAACCCTAACCCTAACTCCTAACCCTAACCCTAACCCGAACCCTAACCCCAACCCTAACACTAACCCTAACCCAAACCCGAACCCTAACCCGACCGCTACCCCTAACACTAATCCGAACCCTAACCTTAACCCTAACACTAACCCTAACCCGAACCCGAACCCGAACCCTAACCCTAACCCGAACCCTAACCCTAACCCTAACCCGAACCCTAACCCTAACCCTAACCCTAACTCCTAACCCTAACCCTAACCCGAACCCTAACAATAACCCTAATCCGAACCCTAACCCTAAACCTAACCCGAACCCTAACCCGAACCCTAACCCTAACCCTAACGCCGAACCCGAACTCTAACCCTAATCCTAACCATAACCCGAACCCGAACCCTAAAACTAACCCTAACCCTAACCCGACACCGAAACCTAACCCTAACCCGAACCCTAACCGTAACCCTAACCCTAACCTGAACCCTAACCCTAACTCTAACCCTAACCCGAAACCTAATCCGAACCCTAACCCTAACCCTAACCCGAACCCTAACCCGAACCCTAACCCTAACCCTAACCCGAACCCTAACCCTAACACTAACCCCTAACCCTAACCCTAACCCTAACCCGAACCCTAACCCTAACCCTAACACTAACCCTAACCCGAACCCTAAACGGAACCCTAACCCTAACCCGAACCCTAACCCTAACCCGAACCCGAACCCGAACCCTAACCCGAACCCGAACTCGAACCCTAAACCTAACCCTAACCCAAACCCCAACCCCCACCCGAACCCTAACCCGAACCCGAACCCTAACCCTAACACGAGCCCGAACCCTAACCCTAACCCGAAACCTAAACCTAACCCGAACCCGAACCCTAAACTTAACCCTAACCCTAACCCTAACCCTAACCCGAACCCTAACCCTAACCCTAATCCTAACCCTAACCCGAACCCGAACCCTAAACTTAAACCGAACCCTAACCTTACCCCGACCCGAACCCAAACCTTAACCCTAACCAAAACCCGAACCCTAACCCTAACCCTAACCCTAACCCTAACCCCAAACCGAACCCTAACCCTAACCCTAACCCTAACCCTAATCCGAACACTAGACCTAACCCTAACCCTAACCCTAACCCTAACCCTAACCCCTAACCCTAACCCGAAACCTAACCCTAACTCGAACACTAACCCTAACCCTAACCCGAACCCTAACCCTAACCCTAACCCTAAACCTAACCCGAACCCTAACCCTAAACCTAACCCTAACCCTAACCCTAACCCTAACCCGAACCCTAACCCGAACCCTAACCCTAAACCTAACCCGAAACCTAACCCGAACCCTAAACCTAACCCTAACCCGAACCCTAACCCGAACCCTAACCCTAAACCTAACCCGAATCCTAAACCTAACCCTAACTCCTAACCCTAACCCTAACCCTAACCCGAACCCTATCCCTAACCCCAACACTAACCCTAACCCGAACCGGAACCCTAACCCGAACCCTACCCCTAACCCTAATCCGAACCCTAACCTTAACCCTAAACACTAACCCTAACCCGAACACGAACCCGAACCCTAACCCTAACCCGAACCCAAAACCTAACCCTAAACCGAACCCTAACCCTAACCCAAACCCTAACCCTAAACCTAACCCGAACCCTAACCCTAACCGGAACCCTAACCCTAACCCGAAACCTAACCCTAACCCGAACCCGAACTCGAACCCTAACCCGTACCCGAACCCTAACACTAAACCTAACCCTAACCCAAACACTAACCCTAACCCGAACCCTAACCCTAACCCTAACCCTAACCCGAAACCTAACCCTAACCTAAAACTAACCCTAACCCTAACCCGAACCCTAACCCTAAACCGAACCCTAACCCTAACCCTAACCCTAACCCTCACCCTAACCCCTAACCCTAACCCTAACCCTAACCCTTACCCTAACACCTAACCCTAACCCGAAACCTAACCCTAACCCGAACCCTAACCCGAACCCTAACCCTAAAACTAACCCTAAACCGAACCCTAACCCGAACCCTAACACGAACCCTAACCCTAACCCTAACCCTAACCCTAACCCTAATCCGAAACCTAACCCTAACCCTAACACGAACACGAACCCTAACCCGAACCCGAACCCTAACCCGAAACCTAACCCTAATCCTAACCCGAACCCTAACCCGAATCCTAACCCGAACCCTAACCCGAACCCTAACCCTAATCCCAACTCGAAACCTAACCCGAAACCCAGCCCTAATCCTAACCCGAACCCTAACCCTAACCCTAACCCAAACCCTAACCCGAACCCTAACCCTAACCCTAACCCAAACCCGAAACCTAAACCTAAACCTAACCCTAACCCTAACCCCTAACCCGAACCCGAACCCGAACCCTAACCCGAAACCGACCCCTAACCTTACCCCGAACCCGAACCCAAACCATAACCCTAACCCTAACCCGAACCCTAACCCTAACCCTAACCCTAACCCTAACCCTAACCCTAATCCGAACACTAGACCTAACCCTAACCCTAACCCTAACCCCTAAACCTAACCCGAACCCTAACCCTAACTCGAACACTAACCCTAACCCTAACCCGAACCCTAACCCTAACCCTAAACCTAACCCGAACCCTAAACCTAAACCTTAACCTAACCCTAACCCTAACCCGAACCCTAACCCGAACCCTAACCCTAACCCTAACCCGAACCCTAACCCGAACCCTAACCCTAAACCTAACCCGAACCCTAACTCTAACCCTAACCCTAACCCTAACCCGAACCCTAACCCTAACCCTACCTCCTAACCCTAACCCTAAACCTAACCCGAACCCTAAACTTAACCCTAACACTAACCCTAACCCGCACCCGAACCCGAACCCTAACCCTAACGCGAACCCTAACACGAACCCTAACCCGAAACTTAACCCGAACCCGAACCCGAACCCTAACCCTAACCCTAACACGAACCCTAACTGTAACCCTAACCCTAACCCGAACCCTAAACCTAACCCTAACCCTAACCCTAACCCTAACCCGAACCCTAACCCTAACCCTAATCCGAACCCTAACCCTAACCCTAACCCGAACCTAACCCGAACCCTAACCCTAATCCCGAACCCGAACTCTAACCCTAACCCTAACCATAACCCTAACCCGAACCCTAACCCTAACCCTAAACCGAAACCTAACCCTAACCCTAACCCTAACCCCTAACCCTAACCCTAACCCGAACCCGAAACCTAACCCTAACCCTAACCCTAACACTACCCTAACCCGAAACCTAAACGGAACCCTAACCCTAACCCGAACCCGAACCCGAAACCTAACCCGAAACCGAACCCTAACCTTACCCCGAACCCGATCCCAAACCATAACCCTAACCCTAACCCGAACCCTAACCCTAACCCTAACCCTAACCCTAACCCTAGCCCGAACCCGAACCCTAACCCTAACCCTAACCCTAATCCGAACACTAGACCTAACCCTAACCCTAACCCTAACCCTAACCCCTAACCCTAACCCGAACCCTAACCCTAACTCGAACACTAACCCTAACCCTAACCCGAACCCTAACCCTAACCCTAACCCTAAACCTAACCCGAACCCTAAACCTAAACCTAACCCTAACCCTAACCTTAACCCGAACCCTAACCCGAACCCTAACCCTAACCCTAACCCGAACCCTAACCCGAACCCTAACCCTAACCCTAAACCGAAACCTAACCCGAAACCTAACCCTAACCCTAACCCGAACCCTAACCCTAACCCTAACACTAACCCTAACCCGAACCCGAACCCTAACCCGAACGCTACCCCTAACCCTAATCCGAACCCTAACCTTAACCCTAACACTAACCCTAACCTGAACCCGAACCCGAACCCTAACCCTAACCCGAACCCTAACCCAAACCCTAACCCGAACCTTAACCCGAACCCGAACCCGAACCCTAACCCTAACCCTAACCCGAACCCTAACCGTAACCCTAACCCTAACCCGAACCCTAAACCTAAACCTAACACTAACCCTAACCCTAACCCGAAACCTAACCCTAACCCTAATCCGAACCCTAACCCTAACCCTAACCCGAACCCTAACCCGAACCCTAACCCTAACCCTAACCCCGAACCCGAACTCTAACCCTAACCCTAACCATAACCCGAACCCGAACCCTAACACTAACCCTAACCCTAACCCTAACCCGACACCGAAACCTAACCCTAACCCGAACCCTAACCGTAACCCTAACCCTAACCCGAACCCTAACCCTAACCCTAACCCTAACCCGAAACCTAATCCGAACCGTAACCCTAACCCTAACCCGAACCCTAACCCGAACCCTAACCCTAACCCTAAACCGAACCCTAACCCTAACCCTTACCCCTAACCGTAACCCTAACCCTAACCCGAACCCTAACCCTAACCCTAACACTACCCTAACCCGAACACTAAACGGAACCCTACCCTAACCCGAACCCTAACCCTAACCCGAACCCGAACCCGAACCCTAACCCGAACCCGAACCCGAACCCGAACCCTAAACCTAACCCTAACCCAAACCCCAACCCCCACCTGAATCCTAACCCGAACCCGAACCCTAACCCTAACATGAACCCGAACCCTAACCCTAAACCGAAATCTAACCCTAACCCGAACCCGAACCCTAACCTTAACCCTAACCCTAAACCTAACTCTAACCCGAACCCTAACCCTAACCCTAATCCTAACCCTAACCCGAACCCGAACCCTAACCCTAACCCGAACCCTAACCCTAACCCTAACCCTAACCCTAACCCCTAACCCTAACCCTAACCCTAAACCTAACACCTAACCCTAACCCGAAACCTAACCCGAACCCGAAACCTAAACCGAACCCTAACCCTAACCCTAACCCTAACCCGAAACCTAACCCTAACCTAAAACTAACCCTAACCCTAACCCGAACCCTAACCCTAAACCGAACCCTAACCCTAACCCTAACCCTAACCCTCACCCTAACCCCTAACCCTAACCCTAACCCTAACCCTTACCCTATCACCTAACCCTAACCCGAAACCTAACCCTAACCCGAACCCTAACCCGAACCCTAACCCTAAAACTAACCCTAACCCGAACCCTAACCCGAACCCTAACACGAACCCTAACCCTAACCCTAACCCTAACCCTAATCCGAACCCTAACCCTAACCCTAACCCGAACACGAACCCTAACCCGAACCCGAACCCTAACCCGAAACCTAACCCTAATCCTAACCCGAACCCTAACCCGAATCCTAACCCGAACCCTAACCCGAACCCTAACCCTAATCCCAACTCGAACCCTAACCCGAAACCCAGCCCTAATCCTAACCCGAACCCTAACCCTAACCCTAACCCAAACCCTAACCCGAACCCTAACCCTAACCCTAACCCCAACCCGAAACCTAAACCTAAACCTAACCCTAACCCTAACCCCTAACCCGAACCCGAACCCAAACCCTAACCCGAAACCGACCCCTAACTTTACCCCGAACCCGAACCCAAACCATAACCCTAACCCTAACCCGAACACTAACCCTAACCCTAAACCTAACCCTAACCCTAACCCTAACCCTAATCCGAACACTAGACCTAACCCTAACCCTAACCCTAACCCTAACCCTAACCCTAACCCCTAAACCTAACCCGAACCCTAACCCTAACTCGAACACTAACCCTAACCCTAACCCGAACCCTAACCCTAACCCTAACCCTAAAGCTAACCCGAACCCTAAACCTAAACCTAACCCTAACCCTAACCCTAACCCGAACCCTAACCCGAACCCTAACCCTAACCCTAACCCGAACCCTAACCCGAACCCTAACCCTAACCCTAACCCGAACCCTAACCCTAACCCTAACACTAACCCTAACCCGAACCCTAACCCTAACCCTAACTCCTAACCCTAACCCTAAACCTAACCCGAACCCTAACCCTAACCCTAACACTAACCCTAAACCGAACCCGAACCCTAACCCGAACGCTACCCCTAACCCTAATCCGAACCCTAAACTTAACCCTAACACTAACCCTAACCCGCACCCGTACCCGAACCCTAACCCTAACGCGAACCCTAACACGAACCCTAACCCGAAACTTAACCCGAACCCGAACCCGAACCCTAACCCTAACCCTAACACGAACCCTAACTGTAACCCTAACCCTAACCCGAACCCTAAACCTAACCCTAACCCTAACCCTAACCCTAACCCGAACCCTAACCCTAACCCTAATCCGAACCCTAACCCTAACCCTAACCCGAACTTAAGCCGAACCCTAACCCTAACCCCGAACCCGAACTCTAACCCTAACCCTAACCATAACCCTAACCCGTACCCTAACCCTAACCCTAAACCGAACCCTAACCCTAACCCTAACCCTAACCCCTAACCCTAACCCTAACCCGAACCCGAACCCTAACCCTAACCCTAACCCTAACACTACCCTACCCCGAAACCTAAACGGAACCCTAACTCTATCCCGAACCCGAACCATAACCCTAACCCGAACCCTAACCCTAACACTAACCCTAACCCTAACCCGAACCCTAACCCTAACCCGAACCCTAACCCGA
Source organism: Urocyon cinereoargenteus (assembly GCA_032313775.1). NCBI lineage: Eukaryota > Metazoa > Chordata > Mammalia > Carnivora > Canidae > Urocyon > Urocyon cinereoargenteus. The sequence goes on along the minus strand of JAVLSZ010000096.1, from coordinate 860,195 downwards.
ACCCGAACCCTAACACTAACACTAACCCTAACCCGAACCCGAACCCCAACCCTAACCCTAACCTGAACCCTAACCCTAACCTTAACTGGAACCCTAACCGTAACCCTACCACGAACCCGAACCCTAACACCTTACCCGAATCCTAAACCTAACCCGAACGCTAACCCGAACCCTAACCCTAACCCGAACCCGAACCCTAAACCTAACCCTAACCCTAACCCGAACCCTGACCTAACCGTAACCCTAAACCGAACCCTAACCCTAACCCTAACCCAACACCTAACACGAACCCTAACGCGAACCCTAACCCTAAACCTTACCCTAACCCTAACCCGAACCTTAACCCTAACCCTACACCGAACCTTAACCCTAACCCTAACCCTAAACCTAAACCTAACCTTAACCCGAACCCTAACCCTAACCGTAACCCTAACCCTAACCCGAACCCTAACCCTAACCCTAACCCCTAACCCTAACCCGAACCCTAACCCGAAACCTAACGCTAACCCTAACCCTAAACCTAACCCTAACCCGAACCCGAACCCGAACCCGAACAATAACCCGAACCCTACCCCTAACCCTAATCCGAACCCTAACCATAACCTTAACCCTAACCCTAACCCGAACCGGAACCCTAACCCTAACCCTAACGCAAACCCTAACCCTAACCCGAACCCTACCCCTAACCCGAACCCTAACCCCTAACCCTAACCCTAACCCTAACCCTAACACGAACCCTAACCCTAACCCGAACCCTAACCCTAACCCTAACCCTAACCCGAAACCTAACCCTAACCCTAATCCTAACCGGAACCCTAACCCTAATCCTAACCCGAACCCGAACCCTAACCCCTTACCCGAATCCTAACCCTAACCCGAACCCTAACCCGAACCCTAACCCTAACCCTAACCCCGAATCCGAACCCTAACCCTAACCCTAACCCTAACCCGAACCCTAAGCCTAACCGTAACCCTAACCCTAACCCGAACCCTAACCCTAACCCGAACACTAACCCGAACCCTAAACCTAACCCACACCCGAACCCTAACAATAACCCTAACCCCGAACCCGAACCCTAACCCGAACCCTAACCCTAACCGTAAACCTAACCCTAACCCGAACCCTTACCCTAACCCTAACCCCTAACCCTAACCCTAACCCGAACCCTAACCCTAACCCTAACCCTAACCCTAACCCGAACCCGAACCCTAACCCTAACCCTAACCCTAACCCTAATCCGAACACTAGACCTAACCCTAACCCTAACCCTAACCCTAACCCCTAACCCTAACCCGAACCCTAACCCTAACTCGAACACTAACCCTAACCCTAACCCGAACCCTAACCCTAACCCTAACCCTAAACCTAAACCGAACCCTAAACCTAAACCTAACCCTAACCCTAACCTTAACCCGAACCCTAACCCGAACCCTAACCCTAACCCTAACCCGAACCCTAACCCGAAACGTAACCCTAACCCTAAACCGAAACCTAACCCGAAACCTAACCCTAACCCTAACCCGAACCCTAACCCTAACCCTAACACTAACCCTAACCCGAACCCGAACCCTAACCCGAACGCTACCCCTAACCCTAATCCGAACCCTAACCTTAACCCTAACACTAACCCTAACCTGAACCCGAACCCGAACCCTAACCCTAACCCGAACCCTAACCCGAACCCTAACCCGAACCTTAACCCGAACCCGAACCCGAACCCTAACCCTAACCCTAACCCGAACCCTAACCGTAACCCTAACCCTAACCCGAACCCTAAACCTAAACCTAACCCTAACCCTAACCCTAACCCGAAACCTAACCCTAACCCTAATCCGAACCCTAACCCTAACCCTAACCCGAACCCTAACCCGAACCCTAACCCTAACCCTAACCCCGAACCCGAACTCTAACCCTAACCCTAACCATAACCCGAACCCGAACCCTAACACTAACCCTAACCCTAACCCGACACCGAAACCTAACCCTAACCCGAACCCTAACCGTAACCCTAACCCTAACCCGAACCCTAACCCTAACCCTAACCCTAACCCGAAACCCAATCCGAACCGTAACCCTAACCCTAACCCGAACCCTAACCCGAACCCTAACCCTAACCCTAAACCGTACCCTAACCCTAACCCTTACCCCTAACCGTAACCCTAACCCTAACCCGAACCCTAACCCTAACCCTAACACTACCCTCACCCGAACACTAAACGGAACCCTACCCTAACCCGAACCCTAAACCTAACCCTAACACGAACCCGAACCCTAACCCTAATCCGAACACTAGACCTAACCCTAACCCTAACCCTAACCCTAACCCTAACCCCTAAACCTAACCCGAACCCTAACCCTAACTCGAACACTAACCCTAACTCTAACCCGAACCCTAACCCTAACCCTAACCCTAAAGCTAACCCGAACCCTAAACCTAAACCTAACCCTAACCCTAACCCTAACCCGAACCCTAACCCGAACCCTAACCCTAACCCTAACCCGAACCCTAACCCGAACCCTAACCCTAACCCTAACCCGAACCCTAACCCTAACCCTAAGCCTAACCCTAACCCGAACCCTAACCCTAACCCTAACTCCTAACCCTAACCCTAAACCTAACCCGAACCCTAACCCTAACCCTAACACTAACCCTAAACCGAACCCGAACCCTAACCCGAACGCTACCCCTAACCCTAATCCGAACCCTAAACTTAACCCTAACACTAACCCTAACCCGCACCCGAACCCGAACCCTAACCCTAACGCGAACCCTAACACGAACCTTAACCCGAAACTTAACCCGAACCCGAACCCGAACCCTAACCCTAACCCTAACACGAACCCTAACTGTAACCCTAACCCTAACCCGAACCCTAAACCTAACCCTAACCCTAACCCTAACCCTAACCCGAAACCTAACCCTAACCCTAATCCGAACCCTAACCCTAACCCTAACCCGAACCTAACCCGAACCCTAACCCTAACCCCGAACCCGAACTCTAACCCTAACCCTAACCATAACCCTAACCCGAACCCTAACCCTAACCCTAAACCGAACCCTAACCCTAACCCTAACCCTAACCCCTAACCATAACCCTAACCCGAACCCGAACCCTAACCCTAACCCTAACCCTAACACTACCCTACCCCGAAACCTAAACGGAACCCTAACCCTAACCCGAACCCGAACCTGAACCCTAACCCGAAACCGAACCCTAACCTTACCCCGAACCCGATCCCAAACCATAACCCTAACCCTAACCCGAACCCTAACCCTAACCCTAACCCTAACCCGAACCCGAACCCGAACCCTAACCCTAACCCTAACCCTAACCCTAATCCGAACACTAGACCTAACCCTAACCCTAACCCTAACCCCTAACCCTAACCCGAACCCTAACCCTAACTCGAACACTAACCCTAACCCTAACCCGAACCCTAACCCTAACCCTAACCCTAAACCTAACCCGAACCCTAAAGCTAAACCTAACCCTAACCCTAAACTTAACCCGAACCCTAACCCGAACCCTAACCCTAAACCTAACCCGAACCCTAACCCGAAACGTAACCCTAACCCTAAACCGAAACCTAACCCGAAACCTAACCCTAACCCTAACCCGAACCCTAACCCGAACGCTACCCCTAACCCTAATCCGAACCCTAACCTTAACCCTAACACTAACCCTAACCTGAACCCGAACCCGAACCCTAACCCTAACCCGAACCCTAACCCGAACCCTAACCCGAACCTTAACCCGAACCCGAACCCGAACCCTAACCCTAACCCTAACCCGAACCCTAACCGTAACCCTAACCCTAACCCGAACCCTAAACCTAAACCTAACCCTAACCCTAACCCTAACCCGAAACCTAACCCTAACCCTAATCCGAACCCTAACCCTAACCCTAACCCGAACCCTAACCCGAACCCTAACCCTAACCCTAACCCCGAACCCGAACTCTAACCCTAACCCTAACCATAACCCGAACCCGAACCCTAACACTAACCCTAACCCTAACCCGACACCGAAACCTAACCCTAACCCGAACCCTAACCGTAACCCTAACCCTAACCCGAACCCTAACCCTAACCCTAACCCTAACCCGAACCCTAACCCTAACCCTAAACCGTACCCTAACCCTAACCCTTACCCCTAACCGTAACCCTAACCCTAACCCGAACCCTAACCCTAACCCTAACACTACCCTAACCCGAACACTAAACGGAACCCTACCCTAACCCGAACCCTAAACCTAACCCGAACCCGAACCCGAACCCTAACCCGAACCCGAACCCGAACCCGAACCCTAAACCTAACCCTAACCCAAACCCCAACCCCCAACTGAACCCTAACCCGAACCCGAACCCTAACCCTAACACGAACCCGAACCCTAACCCTAACCCGAAATCTAACCCTAACCCGAACCCGAACCCTAACCTTAACCCTAACCCTAAACCTAACTCTAACCCGAACCCTAACCCTAACCCTAATCCTAACCCTAACCTGAACCCGAACCCTAAACCTAACCCGAACCCTAACCCTAACCCTAACCCTAACACTAACCCCTAACCCTAACCCTAACCCTAAACCTAACACCTAACCCTAACCCGAAACCTAACCCTAACCCGAAACCTAACCCGAACCCTAACCCTAAACCTAACCTAACACGAACCCTAACCCGAACCCTAACCCGAACCCTAACCCGAAACCTAACCCTAACCCTAACCCTAATCCGAACCCTAACCCTAACCCGAACACGTACCCTAACCCGAACCCTAACCCGAAACCTAACCCTAATCCTAACCCGAACCCTAACCCGAATCCTAACCCGAACCCTAATCCGAACCCTAACCCTAATCCCAACTCGAACCCTAACCCGAACCCCAGCCCTAATCCTAACCCGAACCCTAACCCTAACCCTAAACCAAACCCTAACCCGAACCCTAACCCTAACCCTAACCCTAACCCGAACCCTAAACCTAAACCTAACCCTAACCCTAACCCCTAACCCGAACCCGAACCCGAACCCTAACCCGAAACCGAACCCTAACCTTACCCCGAACCCGTACCCAAACCATAAACCTAACCATAACCCGAACCCTAACCCTAACCCTAACCCTAACCCTAACCCTAACCCTAACCCGAACCCTAACCCTAACCCTAACCCTAACCCTAACCCTAATCCGAACACTAGACCTAACCCTAACCCTAACCCTAACCCCTAACCCTAACCCTAACCCTAACTCTAACACTAACCCTAACCCTAACCCGAACCCTAACCCTAACCCTAACCCTAAACCTAACCCGAACCCTAAACCTTAACCTAACCCTAACCCTAACCCTAACCCGAACCCTAACACGAACCCTAACCCTAACCCTAACCCGAAACCTAAGCCGAACCCTAACCCTAACCCTAACCCGAAACCTAACCCGAACCCTAACCCTAACCCTAACCCGAACCCTAACCCTAACCCTAACTCCTAACCCTAACCCTAACCCTAACCCGAACACTCACCCTAACCCTAACACTAACCCTAACCCGAACCCGAACCCTAACCCGAACGCTACCCCTAACCCTAATCCGAACCCTAACCTTAACCCTAACACTAACCCTAACCCGAACCCGAACCCGAACCCTAACCCTAACCCGAACCCTAACACGAACCTTAACCCTAACACTATCCCTAACCCGAACCCGAACCCGAACCCTAACCCTAACCCGAACCCTAACACGAACCCTAACCCGAACCTTAACCCGAACCCGAACCCGAACCCGAACCCTAACCCTAACCCAAACCCTAACCGTAACCCTAACCCTAACCCGAACCCTAAACCTAACCCTAACCCTAACCCTAACCCTAACCCGAACCCTAACCCTAACCCTAATCCGAACCCTAACCCTAACCCTAACCCGAACCGTAACCCGAACCCTAACCCTAACCCTAACCCCGAACCCGAACTCTAACCCTAACCCTAACCATAACCCGAACCCGAACCCTAACACTAACCCTAACCCTAAACCGACACCGAAACCTAACCCTAACCCGAACCCTAACCGTAACCCTAACCCTAACCCGAAACCTAAACCTAACCCTAACCCTAACCCGAAACCTAATCCGAACCGTAACCCTAACCCTAACCCGAACCCTAACCCGAACCCTAACCCTAACCCTAACCCGAACCCTAACCCTAACCCTAACCCTAACCCTAACCCTAACCCGAACCCCAACCCTAACCCTAACACTACCCTAACCCGAACCCTAAACGGAACCCTAACCCTAACACAAACCCGAACCCGAACCCTAACCCGAAACCGAACCCTAACCTTACCCCGAACCCGAACCCAAACCATAACCCTAACCCTAACCCGAACTCTAACCCTAACCCTAACCCTAACCCTAACCCTAACCCGAAACCTAACCCTAACCCTAACCCTAACCCTAATCCGAACACTAGATCTAACCCTAACCCTAACCCTAACCCTAACCCCTAACCCTAACCCGAACCCTAACCCTAACTCGAACACTAACCCTAACCCTAACCCGAACCCTAACCCTAACCCTAACCCTAAACCTAACCCGAACCCTAAACCTAAACCTAAGCCTAACCCTAACCTGAACCCGAAACCTAACCCGAACCCTAACCCAAACCCTAACCCGAACCCTAACCCGAACCCTAACCCTAACCCTAACCCGAAACCTAACCCGAACCCTAACCCTAACCCTAACCCGAACCCTAACCCTAACCCTAACTCCTAACCCTAACCCTAACCCGAACCCTAACCCCAACCCTAACACTAACCCTAACCCGAACCCGAACCCTAACCCGACCGCTACCCCTAACCCTAATCCGAACCCTAAACTTAACCCTAACACTAACCCTAAACCGAACCCGAACCCGAACCCTAACCCTAACCCGAAACCTAACCCTAACCCTAACCCGAACCCTAACCCTAACCCTAACTCCTAACCCTAACCCTAACCCGAACCCTAACCCTAACCCTAATCCGAACCCTAACCCTAAACCTAACCCAAACCCTAACCCGAACCCTAACTCTAACCCTAACCCCGAACCCGAACTCTAACCCTAATCCTAACCATAACCCGAACCCGAACCCTAACACTAACCCTAACCCTAACCCGACACCGAAACCTAACCCTAACCCGAAACCTAACCGTAACCCTAACCCTAACCCGAACCCTAACCCTAACTCTAACCCTAACCCGAAACCTAATCCGAACCCTAACCCTAACCCTAACCCGAACCCTAACCCGAACCCTAACCCTAACCCTAACCCGAACCCTAACCCTAACACTAACCCCTAACCCTAACCCTAACCCTAACCCGAACCCTAACCCTAACCCTAACACTAACCCTAACCCGAACCCTAAACGGAACCCTAACCCTAACCCGAACCCTAACCCTAACCCGAACCCGAACCCGAACCCTAACCCGAACCCGAACTCGAACCGTAAACCTAACCCTAACCCAAACCCCAACCCCCACCCGAACCCTAACCCGAACCCGAACCCTAACCCTAACACGAGCCCGAACCCTAACCCTAACCCGAAACCTAAACCTAACCCGAACCCGAACCCTAACCTTAACCCTAACCCTAACCCTAAACCTAACCCGAACCCTAACCCTAACCCTAATCCTAACCCTAACCCGAACCCGAACCCTAAACTTAAA
>JAVLSZ010000096.1:842500-850000 GCA_032313775.1 Urocyon cinereoargenteus | reverse complement strand
ACCCTAACCCTAACCCTAACCCGAACCCGAACCCTAACCCTAACCCTAACCCTAACCCTAATCCGAACACTAGACCTAACCCTAACCCTAACCCTAACCCTAACCCCTAACCCTAACCCGAACCCTAACCCTAACTCGAACACTAACCCTAACCCTAACCCGAACCCTAACCCTAACCCTAACCATAAACCTAACCCGAACCCTAAACCTAAACCTAACCCTAACCCTAACCTTAACCCGAACCCTAACCCGAACCGTAACCCTAACCCTAACCCGAACCCTAACCCGAACCCTAACCCTAACCCTAAACCGAAACCTAACCCGAAACCTAACCCTAACCCTAACCCGAACCCTAACCCTAACCCTAACACTAACCCTAACCCGAACCCGAACCCTAACCCGAACGCTACCCCTAACCCTAATCCGAACCCTAACCTTAACCCTAACACTAACCCTAACCTGAACCCGAACCCGAACCCTAACGCTAACCCGAACCCTAACCCGAACCCTAACCCGAACCTTAACCCGAACCCGAACCCGAACCCTAACCCTAACCCTAACCCGAACCCTAACCGTAACCCTAACCCTAACCCGAACCCTAAACCTAAACCTAACCCTAACCCTAACCCTAACCCGAAACCTAACCCTAACCCTAATCCGAACCCTAACCCTAACCCTAACCCGAACCCTAACCCGAACCCTAACCATAACCCTAACCCCGAACCCGAACTCTAACCCTAACCCTAACCATAACCCGAACCCGAACCCTAACACTAACCCTAACCCTAACCCGACACCGAAACCTAACCCTAACCCGAACCCTAACCGTAACCCTAACCCTAACCCGAACCCTAACCCTAACCCTAACCCTAACCCGAAACCTAATCCGAACCGTAACCCTAACCCTAACCCGAACCCTAACCCGAACCCTAACCCTAACCCTAAACCGAACCCTAACCCTAACCCTTACCCCTAACCGTAACCCTAACCCTAACCCGAACCCTAACCCTAACCCTAACACTACCCTAACCCGAACACTAAACGGAACCCTACCCTAACCCGAACCCTAACCCTAACCCGAACCCGAACCCGAACCCTAACCCGAACCCGAACCCGAACCCGAACCCTAAACCTAACCCTAACCCAAACCCCAACCCCCACCTGAACCCTAACCCGAACACGAACCCTAACCCTAACACGAACCCGAAACCTAACCCTAACCCGAACCCTAACCCTAACCCAAACCCGAACCCTAACCTTAACCCTAACCCTAACCCTAAACCGAACCCTAACCCTAAACCTAACCCTAACCCGAACCCGAACCCTAACCCTAAACGAACCCTAACCCTAACCCTAACCCTAACACTAACCCTAACCCTAACCCTAACCCCTAACCCTAACCCTAACCCTAACCCTAACACCTAACCCTAACCCGAAACCTAAACCTAACCCGAACCCTAACCGGAACACTAACCCTAAACCTAACCCTAACCCGAACCCTAACCCGAAACCTAACCCTAACCCTAACCCTAATCCGAACCCTAACCCTAACCCTAACCCGAACACAAACCCTAACCCAAACCCGAACCCTAACCCGAAGCCTAACCCTAACCCTAACCCGATTCCTAACCCGAACCCTAACCCGAATCCTAACCCGAACCCTAACCCGAAACCTAACCTTAACCCTAACCCTAACCCTAACTCGAACCCTAACCCGAACCCTAGCCCTAATCCTAACCCGAACCCTAACCCTTACCCTAACCCTAACCCTAACCCGAAACCTAACCCTAACCCCTAACCCTAACCCTAACCCTATCCCGAACCCGAACCCTAACCCAAACCCTAACCCTAACCCTAACCTGAACCCTAACCCTAACCCTAACCCGAACCCTAAAACGAACCCTAACCCTAACCCTAACCCTAACCCTAACCCGAAACCTAACCCTAACCCTAACCCGAACCCTAACCCGAATCCTAACCCTAACCCTAAACCGAACCTTAACCCTAACCCGAACCCTAACCCTAACCCTAACCCGAACCCTATCCCTAACCCGAACCCGAACCCTAACCCGAACCCGAAACCTAACCCGAACCCACCCCTAACCCGAACCCTAACCCTAACCCGTACCCTAATCCGAACCCTAACCCTAACACTAACCCGAAACCTAACCCTATTCCGAACCCGAAACCTAACCCTAACCCGAAACCTAGCCCTAACCCTAACCCGAACCCTAACCCTAACCCTAACCGGAACCCTAACCGTAACCTAAACCCTAAACCTAACCCTAACCCGAACCCTAAACCTAACACTAACGCGAACCCTAACCCGAACCCTAACCCTAACCCTAACCTGAACACTAACACCTAACCCTAACCCGAACCCTAACCCTAACCCTAACCCTAACCCGAACCCTAAAACTAACCCTAATCCGAACCCTAACCCGAACCCTAACCCAAACCCTAACCTGAACACTAATCCCTAACCCTAAAACGAACCCGAACCCTAAACCGAACCCTAACCCTAAACCTAACCCGAACCCTAAACCTAAACCTAACCCTAACCCTAACCCGAACTCGAACCCTAACCCTAAACCTAACTCTAATCCTAAACCTAACCCTAACCCGAACCCTAACCCTAACCCGAACCCTAAACCGAACCCTAACCCGAACCCTAAACCTAACACTAACCCTAAACCTAACCCGAACCCTAACCCTAACCCGAACCCTAACCCTAACCGTAACCCTCACCGTAACCCGAACCCGAACCCTAACCCTAACCCGAACCCTAACCCTAACCCGAACCCTAACCCTATCCCGAACCCTAACCCTAACCCTAAACCTAACCCGAACCCTTACCCTAACCGAACCCTAACCCTAATCCTAACCCTAACCCTAACACGAAACCTAACCCGCACCCTAACCCGAACCCTAACCCTAACCCTAACACGAACCCTAACCCTAACCATAAACCGAAACCTAAATCGAACCCTAACCCTCACCCTAACCCTAACCCTAACCCTAAACGTAACCCTAACCCTAACCCGAACCCGAACCCTCACCCAAACCCTAACCCGAACCTGTACCGTAACCCGAACCCTAACCCAAACTCTAACCCGAACCCTAACCCTAACCCTAACCCGAACCTAACCCTAACCCTAACCCGAACCCTAACCCTAAACCGAACCCTAACCCTAAACCTAACCCTAACCCTAACCCGAACCCGAAACCTAACGCGAACCCTAACCCTAACCCTAATCCGAACCCTAACCCTAACTCGAACCCTAACCCTAACCCGAACACTAACCCTAATCCTAACCCTAAACCTAACCCGAAACCGAACCCTAAACCTAACCCTAACCCAAACCCCAACCCCCACCCGAACCCTAACCCGAACCCGAACCCTAACCCTAACACGAACCCGAACCCTAACCCTAACACGAACCCTAACCCTAACCCAAACCCGAACCCTAACCTTAACCCTAACCCTAACCCTAAACCGAACCCTAACCCTAAACCTAACCCTAACCCGAACCCGAACCCTAACCCTAAACGAACCCTAACCCTAACCCTAACCCTAACCCTAACCCCTAACCCTAACCCTAACCCTAACCCTAACACCTAACCCTAACCCGAAACCTAACCCTAACCCGAACCCTAACCCGAACCCTAACCCGAACCCGAACCCTAACCCTAACCCTAACCCCTAACCCTAACCCGAACCCTAACCCTAACTCGAACACTAACCCTAACCCTAACCCGAACCCTAACCCTAACCCTAACCATAAACCTAACCCGAACCCTAAACCTAAACCTAACCCTAACCCTAACCTTAACCCGAACCCTAACCCGAACCGTAACCCTAACCCTAACCCGAACCCTAACCCGAACCCTAACCCTAACCCTAAACCGAAACCTAACCCGAAACCTAACCCTAACCCTAACCCGAACCCTAACCCTAACCCTAACACTAACCCTAACCCGAACCCGAACCCTAACCCGAACGCTACCCCTAACCCTAATCCGAACCCTAACCTTAACCCTAACACTAACCCTAACCTGAACCCGAACCCGAACCCTAACGCTAACCCGAACCCTAACCCGAACCCTAACCCGAACCTTAACCCGAACCCGAACCCGAACCCTAACCCTAACCCTAACCCGAACCCTAACCGTAACCCTAACCCTAACCCGAACCCTAAACCTAAACCTAACCCTAACCCTAACCCTAACCCGAAACCTAACCCTAACCCTAATCCGAACCCTAACCCTAACCCTAACCCGAACCCTAACCCGAACCCTAACCCTAACCCTAACCCCGAACCCGAACTCTAACCCTAACCCTAACCATAACCCGAACCCGAACCCTAACACTAACCCTAACCCTAACCCGACACCGAAACCTAACCCTAACCCGAACCCTAACCGTAACCCTAACCCTAACCCGAACCCTAACCCTAACCCTAACCCTAACCCGAAACCTAATCCGAACCGTAACCCTAACCCTAACCCGAACCCTAACCCGAACCCTAACCCTAACCCTAAACCGAACCCTAACCCTAACCCTTACCCCTAACCGTAACCCTAACCCTAACCCGAACCCTAACCCTAACCCTAACACTACCCTAACCCGAACACTAAACGGAACCCTACCCTAACCCGAACCCTAACCCTAACCCGAACCCGAACCCGAACCCTAACCCGAACCCGAACCCGAACCCGAACCCTAAACCTAACCCTAACCCAAACCCCAACCCCCACCTGAACCCTAACCCGAACACGAACCCTAACCCTAACACGAACCCGAACCCTAACCCTAACCCGAACCCTAACCCTAACCCAAACCCGAACCCTAACCTTAACCCTAACCCTAACCCTAAACCGAACCCTAACCCTAAACCTAACCCTAACCCGAACCCGAACCCTAACCCTAAACGAACCCTAACCCTAACCCTAACCCTAACACTAACCCTAAACCTAACCCTAACCCCTAACCCTAACCCTAACCCTAACCCTAACACCTAACCCTAACCCGAAACCTAAACCTAACCCGAACCCTAACCGGAACACTAACCCTAAACCTAACCCTAACCCGAACCCTAACCCGAAACCTAACCCTAACCCTAACCCTAATCCGAACCCTAACCCTAACCCTAACCCGAACACAAACCCTAACCCAAACCCGAACCCTAACCCGAAGCCTAACCCTAACCCTAACCCGATTCCTAACCCGAACCCTAACCCGAATCCTAACCCGAACCCTAACCCGAAACCTAACCTTAACCCTAACCCTAACCCTAACTCGAACCCTAACCCGAACCCTAGCCCTAATCCTAACCCGAACCCTAACCCTTACCCTAACCCTAACCCTAACCCGAAACCTAACCCTAACCCCTAACCCTAACCCTAACCCTATCCCGAACCCGAACCCTAACCCAAACCCTAACCCTAACCCTAACCTGAACCCTAACCCTAACCCTAACCCGAACCCTAAAACGAACCCTAACCCTAACCCTAACCCTAACCCTAACCCGAAACCTAACCCTAACCCTAACCCGAACCCTAACCCGAATCCTAACCCTAACCCTAAACCGAACCTTAACCCTAACCCGAACCCTAACCCTAACCCTAACCCGAACCCTATCCCTAACCCGAACCCGAACCCTAACCCGAACCCGAAACCTAACCCGAACCCACCCCTAACCCGAACCCTAACCCTAACCCGTACCCTAATCCGAACCCTAACCCTAACACTAACCCGAAACCTAACCCTATTCCGAACCCGAAACCTAACCCTAACCCGAAACCTAGCCCTAACCCTAACCCGAACCCTAACCCTAACCCTAACCGGAACCCTAACCGTAACCTAAACCCTAAACCTAACCCTAACCCGAACCCTAAACCTAACACTAACGCGAACCCTAACCCGAACCCTAACCCTAACCCTAACCTGAACACTAACACCTAACCCTAACCCGAACCCTAACCCTAACCCTAACCCTAACCCGAACCCTAAAACTAACCCTAATCCGAACCCTAACCCGAACCCTAACCCAAACCCTAACCTGAACACTAATCCCTAACCCTAAAACGAACCCGAACCCTAAACCGAACCCTAACCCTAAACCTAACCCGAACCCTAAACCTAAACCTAACCCTAACCCTAACCCGAACTCGAACCCTAACCCTAAACCTAACTCTAATCCTAAACCTAACCCTAACCCGAACCCTAACCCTAACCCGAACCCTAAACCGAACCCTAACCCGAACCCTAAACCTAACACTAACCCTAAACCTAACCCGAACCCTAACCCTAACCCGAACCCTAATCCTAACCGTAACCCTCACCGTAACCCGAACCCGAACCCTAACCCTAACCCGAACCCTAACCCTAACCCGAACCCTAACCCTATCCCGAACCCTAACCCTAACCCTAAACCTAACCCGAACCCTTACCCTAACCGAACCCTAACCCTAATCCTAACCCTAACCCTAACACGAAACCTAACCCGCACCCTAACCCGAACCCTAACCCTAACCCTAACACGAACCCTAACCCTAACCATAAACCGAAACCTAAATCGAACCCTAACCCTCACCCTAACCCTAACCCTAACCCTAAACGTAACCCTAACCCTAACCCGAACCCGAACCCTCACCCAAACCCTAACCCGAACCTGTACCGTAACCCGAACCCTAACCCAAACTCTAACCCGAACCCTAACCCTAACCCTAACCCGAACCTAACCCTAACCCTAACCCGAACCCTAACCCTAAACCGAACCCTAACCCTAAACCTAACCCTAACCCTAACCCGAACCCGAAACCTAACGCGAACCCTAACCCTAACCCTAATCCGAACCCTAACCCTAACTCGAACCCTAACCCTAACCCGAACACTAACCCTAATCCTAACCCTAAACCTAACCCGAAACCGAACCCTAAACCTAACCCTAACCCAAACCCCAACCCCCACCCGAACCCTAACCCGAACCCGAACCCTAACCCTAACACGAACCCGAACCCTAACCCTAACACGAACCCTAACCCTAACCCAAACCCGAACCCTAACCTTAACCCTAACCCTAACCCTAAACCGAACCCTAACCCTAAACCTAACCCTAACCCGAACCCGAACCCTAACCCTAAACGAACCCTAACCCTAACCCTAACCCTAACCCTAACCCCTAACCCTAACCCTAACCCTAACCCTAACACCTAACCCTAACCCGAAACCTAACCCTAACCCGAACCCTAACCCGAACCCTAACCCGAACCCGAACCCTAACCCTAACCCTAACTCGAACCCTAACCCTAACCCGAACACTAACCCTAATCCTAACCCTAAACCTAACCCGAACCCGAACCCTAAACCTAACCCTAACCCAAACCCCAACCCCCACCCGAACCCTAACCCGAACCCGAACCCTAACCCTAACACGAAACCGAACCCTAACCCTAACCCGAACCCTAACCCTAACCCAAACCCGAACCCTAACCTTA
>JAVLSZ010000096.1:767500-837500 GCA_032313775.1 Urocyon cinereoargenteus | reverse complement strand
ACCCGAACCCTAACCCGAATCCTAACCCGAACCCTAACCCTAACCCTAACCCTAACCCTAACCCGAACCCTAAACCGAACCCTAACCCTAACCTTAAACCGAACGCTAACCCTAACCCTAACCCGAACCCTAAATCCAACCCTAACCCTAACCCTAACCCGAACCCTAACCCTAACCCGAACCCTAAACTTAACCCTAACCCGAACCCTAACACGAACCCTAAACCGAACCCTAACCCTGACCCTAACCCTAATCCCAACCCTAACTCAAACCCTAACCCCAACCCTAACCCGAACCAGATCCCTAACCCGAACCCGAACCCTAACCCTAACCCGAACCCGAAACCTAACCCTAACCCAAATCCGAACCCGAAACTTAACGCTAAACCTAACCCGAACCCTACCCCTAACCCTAACCCTAACCCTAACCCGAACCCTAACCCTAACCCTAACCCGAACCCTAACCCTAATCTGAACCCTAACCCTAACCGTACCCCGAACCCTAACCCTAACCCGAACACGAACCCTAACCCTAACCCTAACCCTAACCCTAACCCGAACCCTAACCCGAACCCTAACCCGAACCCTAACCCTAACCCGATTCCGAACCCTAACCCGAACCCTAACCCTAACCCGAACCTGAACCCTAACACTAACCCTAACCCTAACCCTAACACGAACCCTAACACTAACCCTAACCCTAACCCTAATCCCAACCCTAACCCGAACCCTAACCCGAACCCTAACCCGAACCCTAACCCGAACCCTAACCCCTAACCCTAACCGGAACCCGAACCCTAACCCGAACCCTAACCTAACCCGAACCCGAACCCTAACCCTAACCGAACCCGAACCCGAACCCTAACCCTAACCCTATCCCGAACCCTAACCCTAACCCTAACCGTAACCCGAACCCTAACCCTAACCCTAACAGGAAACCTAAACCTAACCCTAAACCGAACCCTAACCCTAACCCGAACCCTAACCCTAACCCTAACCCGAACCCTAACCCTAACCCTAACCCGACCCCTAACCCGAACCCTAACACGAACCTTAACCCTAACCCTAACCCTAACCCTAACCCGAACCCTAACCCTAACCCGAACCCTAACCCTAACCCGAACCCTAACCCTTACCCTAACCCGAAACCTAACCCTAACCAGAGCCCGAAATCTAACCCTAACCCGAACCCAAACCCTAACCCTAACCCTAACCGAAAACCTAAACCTAACCCGAACCCTAACCCTAAACCGACCCCGAAACCTAACCCGAACCCTAACCCAAACCCTAAACCGAACCCTAACCCTAACCCTAACCCTAACCCTAACACTAACCCTAACCCAAACACTAAAACTAACCCTAACCCGAACCCTAACCCGAACCCTAACTTTAACCCTAACCTGAACACTAACCCCTAACCGTAACCGAACCCGAACCCTAACCCGAACCCTAACCCTAACCCTAACCCGAACCCTAACCCTAACCCTAACCCTAACGCTAAACCTAACTCGAAACCTAACCCTAACCCTAACTCTAACCCTAAACCTAACCCTAACCCGAACCCTAAACCTAACCCGAACCCTAAACCGAACCCTAACCCGAACCCTAAACCTAACTCTAACCCTAACCCTAACCCGAATCCTAACCCTAACCCGAACCCTAATCCTAACCGTAACCGTCACCCTAGCCCGAACCCGAACCATAACCCTAACCCGAACCCTAACCCAAACCCGAACCCTAACCCTAACCCGAAACCTAACCCTAACCCTAACCCTAACTCGAAACCTAACCCTAACCCTAACCTAACCCTAACCCTAAACCTAACCCTAACCCTAACCCTAACCCTAACACGAACCCTAACCCTAACCCTAACCCGAACACTAACCCGAACCCTAACCCGAACCCTAACCCTAACCCTAACCCTAAACCGAACCCTAACCCGAACCCTAACCCTAACCTTAAACCGAACGCTAACCCTAACCCTAACCCGAACCCTAAATCAAACCATAACCCTAACCCTAACCCTAACCCGAAACCTAACCCTAACCCTAACCCGAACCCTAACCCTAACCCTAACCCGAACCCGAACCCTAAACCGAACCCTAACCCTAACCCTAACCCGAACCCTAACCCTAACCCTAACCCTAACCCTAAGACGAACCCGAAACCTAACCCTAACCCGAACCCTAAACCTAACCCTAACCCTAACCCGAACCCTAACCCTAACCCTAATCCTAACCCGAACCCTAACCCTAACCCTAACCCGAACCCTAAAACGAATCCTAACCCTAACCCTAAACCGAACCCTAAATCGAACCCTAACCCTAACCCTAACCCTAAACCGAACCCTAACCCTAACCCTAAACCTAACCCGAACCCGAACCCTAACCCTAACCCGAACCCTAAAACGAACCCTAACCCTAACCCTAACACGAACCCTAACCCGAACCCTAACCCTAACCCTAACCCGAATCCTAACCCTAACCCTAACCCGAAGCCTAAACCGAACCCTAACCCTAACCTTAACCCCTAACCCTAACACGAAACCTAACCCTAACCCTAACCCGAACCCGAACCCTAACCCTGAACCCTAACGCGAACCCGAACCCTAAACCGAACCCTAACCCTAACCCTAATCCGAACCCTAACCCTAAACCTAACCCTAACCCTAACCCGAACCCGAACCCTAACCCGAACCCGAACCCTAATCCTAATCCTAACCCTAACCCGGACACTAACCCTAACCCGAACCCTAACCCTAACCCTAACCCTAACCCGAAACCTAACCCTAACCCCTAACCCTAACCCTAACCCTATCCCGAACCCGAACCCTAACCCGAACCCTAACCCTAACCCTAACCTGAACCCTAACCCTAACCCTAACCCGAACCCTAAAACGAACCCTAACCCTAACACTAACAATAACCCGAACCCGAAACCTAACCCGAACCCACCCCTAACCCGAACCCTAACCCTAAAACGTACCCTAACCCGAACCCTAACCCTAACACTACCCCGAAACCTAACCCTATTCCGAACCCGAAACCTAACCCTAACCCGAAACCTAGCCCTAACCCTAACCCGAACCCAAACCCTAACCCTAACCCTAACCCGAACCCGAACCCTAACACTAACGCGAACCCTAACCCGAACCCTAACCCTAACCCTAACCTGAACACTAACCCCTAACCCTAACCCGAACCCTAACCCTAACCCTAACCCTAACCCTAACCCGAACCCTAAAACTAACCCTAATCCGAACCCTAACCCGAACCCTAACCCTAACCCTAACCTGAACACTAATCCCTAACCCTAAAACGAACCCGAACCCTAAACCGAACCCTAACCCTAAACCTAACCCCAACCCTAAACCTAACCCTAACCCTAACTCTAACCCGAACTCGAACCCTAACCCTAAACCTAACTCTAATCCTAAACCTAACCCTAAACCGAACCCTAACCCGAACCCTAACCCTAAAACTAACCCTAACCCGAACCCTAACCCAAACCCTAACACGAACCCTAACCCTAACCCTAACCCTAACCCTAACCCTAATCCGAACCCTAACCCTAACCCTAACCCGAACACGAACCCTAACCCGAACCCGAACCCTAACCCGAAACCTAACCCTAATCCTAACCCGAAACCTAACCCAAATCCTAACCCGAACCCTAACCCGAACCCTAACCCTAATCCCAACTCGAACCCTAACCCGAAACCCAGCCCTAATCCTAACCCGAACCCTAACCCTAACCCTAACCCAAACCCTAACCCGAACCCTAACCCTAACCCTAACCCCAACCCAAAACCTAAACCTAAACCTAACCCTAACCCGAACCCCTAACCCGAACCCGAACCCGAACCCTAACCCGAAACCGACCCCTAACCTTACCCCGAACCCGAACCAAACCATAACCCTAACCCTAACCCGAACCCTAACCCTAACCCTAACCCTAACCCTAACCCTAACCCTAATCCGAACACTAGACCTAACCCTAACCCTAACCCTAACCCTAACCCCTAAACCTAACCCGAACCCTAAACCTAACTCGAACACTAACCCTAACCCTAACCCGAACCCTAACCCTAACCCTAACCCTAAACCTAACCCGAACCCTAATCCTAAACCTAAACCTAACCCTAACCCTAACCCGAACCCTAACCCGAACCCTAACCCTAACCCTAACCCTAAACCTAACCCGAACCCTAAACCTAAACCTAACCCTAACCCTAACCTTAACCCGAACCCTAACCCGAACCCTAACCCTAACCCGAACCCTAACCCTAACCCGAACCCGAACCCTAACCCTAACCCTAACCCTAACCCTAACCCGAACCCTAACCCTAACCCTAACTCCTAACCCTAACCCTAAACCTAACCCGAACCCTAACCCTAACCCTAACACTAACCCTAAACCGAACCCGAACCCTAACCCGAACGCTACCCCTAACCCTAATCCGAACCCTAAACTTAACCCTAACACTAACCCTAACCCGCTCCCGAACCCGAACCCTAACCCTAACGCGAACCCTAACACGAACCCTAACCCGAAACTTAACCCGAACCCGAACCCGAACCCTAACCCTAACCCTAACACGAACCCTAACTGTAACCCTAACCCTAACCCGAACCCTAAACCTAACCCTAACCCTAACCCTAACCCTAACCCGAACCCTAACCCTAACCCTAATCCGAACCCTAACCCTAACCCTAACCCGAACCTAACCCGAACCCTAACCCTAACCCCGAACCCGAACTCTAACCCTAACCCTAACCATAACCCTAACCCGAACCCTAACCCTAACCCTAAACCGAACCCTAACCCTAACCCTAACCCTAACCCCTAACCCTAACCCTAACCCGAACCCGAACCCTAACCCTAACCCTAACCCTAACACTACCCTAACCCGAAACCTAAACGGAACCCTAACCCTAACCCGAACCCGAACCCGAACCCTAACCCGAAACCGAACCCTAACCTTACCCCGAACCCGATCCCAAACCATAACCCTAACCCTAACCCGAACCCTGACCCTAACCCTAACCCTAACCCTAACCCGAACCCGAACCCTAACCCTAACCCTAACCCTAACCCTAATCCGAACACTAGACCTAACCCTAACCCTAACCCTAACCCTAACCCCTAACCCTAACCCGAACCCTAACCCTAACTCGAACACTAACCCTAACCCTAATCCGAACCCTAACCTTAACCCTAACACTAACCCTAACCTGAACCCGAACCCGAAACCTAACCCTAACCCGAACCCTAACCCGAACCCTAACCCGAACCTTAACCCGAACCCGAACCCGAACCCTAACCCTAACCCTAACCCGAACCCTAACCGTAACCCTAACCCTAACCCGAACCCTAAACCTAAACCTAACCCTAACCCTAACCCTAACCCGAAACCTAACCCTAACCCTAAGCCGAACCCTAACCCTAACCCTAACCCGAACCCTAACCCGAACCCTACCCTAACCCTAACCCCGAACCCGAACTCTAACCCTAACCCTAACCATAACCCGAACCCGAACCCTAACACTAACCCTAACCCTAACCCGACACCGAAACCTAACCCTAACCCGAACCCTAACCGTAACCCTAACCCTAACCCGAAACCTAATCCGAACCGTAACCCTAACCCTAACCCGAACCCTAACCCGAACCCTAACCCTAACCCTAAACCGAACCCTAACCCTAACCCTTACCCCTAACCGTAACCCTAACCCTAACCCGAACCCTAACCCTAACCCTAACACTACCCTAACCCGAACACTAAACGGAACCCTACCCTAACCCGAACCCTAACCCTAACCCGAACCCGAACCCGAACCCTAACCCGAACCCGAACCCGAACCCGAACCCTAAACCTAACCCTAACCCAAACCCCAACCCCCACCTGAACCCTAAACCGAACCCGAACCCTAACCCTAACCCGAACCCGAACCCTAACCTTAACCCTAACCCTAAACCTAACTCTAACCCGAACCCTAACCCTAACCCTAATCCTAACCCTAACCCGAACCCGAACCCTAACCCTAACCCGAACCCTAACCCTAACCCTAACACTAACCCTAACCCCTAACCCTAACACTAACCCTAAACCTAACACCTAACCCTAACCCGAAACCTAACCCTAACCCGAAACCTAACCCGAACCCTAACCCTAAACCTAACCTAACACGAACCCTAAACCAAACCCTAACCCGAACCCTAACCCGAAACCTAACCCTAACCCTAACCCTAATCCGAAACCTAACCCTAACCTTAACCCGAACACGAACCATAACCCGAACCCGAACACTAACCCGAAACCTAACCCTAACCCTAACCCGAACCCTAACCCGAACACTAACCCTAACACGACACCGAACCCTAACCCTAACCCGAACCCTAACCGTAACCCTAACCCTAACCCGAACCCTAACCCTAACCCTAACCCTAACCCGAAACCTAATCCGAACCCTAACCCTAACCCTAACCCGAACCCTAACCCGAACCCTAACCCTAACCCGAACCCTAACCCTAACCCTAACCCCTAACCCTAACCCTAACCCTAACCCGAACCCTAACACTAACCCTAACACTAACCCTATCCCGAACCCTAAACGGAACCCTAACCCTAACCCGAACCCTAACCCTAACCTGAACCCGAACCCTAAACCTAACCCTAACCCAAACCCCAACCCCCACCCGAACCCTAACCCGAACCCGAACCCTAACCCTAACACGAACCCGAACCCTAACCCTAACCCGAACCCTAACCCTAACCCAAACCCGAACCCTAACCTTAACCCTAACCCTAACCCTAAACCGAACCCTAACCCTAAACCTAACCCTAACCCGAACCCGAACCCTAACCCTAAACGAACCCTAACCCTAACCCTAACCCTAACCCTAACCCTAACCCTAAACCCTAACCCTAACCCTAACCCTAACCCTAACACCTAACCCTAACCCGAAACCTAAACCTAACCCGAACCCTAACCGGAACACTAACCCTAAACCTAACCCTAACCCGAACCCTAACTCGAAACCTAACCCTAACCCTAACCCTAATCCGAAACCTAACCCTAACCCTAACCCGAACACGAACCCTAACCCGAACCCGAACCCTAACCCGAAGCCTAACCCTAACCCTAACCCGATCCCTAACCCGAACCCTAACCCGAACCCTAACCCGAACCCTAACCCGAAACCTAACCTTAACCCTAACCCTAACCCTAACTCGAACCCTAACCCGAACCCTAGCCCTAATCCTAACCCGAACCCTAACCCTAACCCTAAACCTAACCCTAACCCGAAACCTAACCCTAACCCCTAACCCTAACCATAACCCTATCCCGAACCCGAACCCTAACCCGAACCCTAACCCTAACCCTAACCTGAACCCTAACCCTAACCCTAACCCGAACCCTAAAACGAACCCTAACCCTAACCCTAACCCTAACCCTAACCCGAAACCTAACCCTAACCCTAACCCGAACCCTAACCCGAATCCTAACCCTAACCCTAAACCGAACCTTAACCCTAACCCGAACCCTAACCCTAACCCTAACCCGAACCCTAACCCTAACCCGAACCCGAACCCTAACCCGAACCCGAAACCTAACCCGAACCCACCCCTAACCCGAACCCTAACCCGAACCCGTACCCTAATCCGAACCCTAACCCTAACACTAACCCGAAACCTAACCCTATTCCGAACCCGAAACCTAACCCTAACCCGAAACCTAGCCCTAACCCTAACCCGAACCCTAACCCTAACCCTAACCGGAACCCTAACCGTAACCTAAACCCTAAACGTAACCCTAACCCGAACCCTAACCCTAACACTAACGCGAACCCTAACCCGAACCCTAACCCTAACCCTAACCTGAACACTAACACCTAACCCTAACCCGAACCCTAACCCTAACCCTAACCCTAACCCGAACCCTAAAACTAACCCTAATCCGAACCCTAACCCGAACCCTAACCCAAAACCTAACCTGAACACTAATCCCTAACCCTAAAACGAACCCGAACCCTAAACCGAACCCTAACCCTAAACCTAACCCGAACCCTAAACCTAAACCTAACCCTAACCCTAACCCGAACTCGAACCCTAACCCTAAACCTAACACTAACCCTAAACCTAACCCGAACCCTAACCCTAACCCGAACCCTAAACCTAACCGTAACCCTCACCGTAACCCGAACCCGAACCCTAACCCTAACCCGAACCCTAACCCTAACCCGAACCCTAACCCTATCCCGAACCCTAACCCTAACCCTAAACCTAAACCTAACCCGAACCCTTACCCTAACCCGAACCCTAACCCTAATCCTAACCCTAACCCTAACCCGAAACCTAACCCGCACCCTAACCCGAACCCTAACCCTAACCCTAACACGAACCCTAACCCTAACCATAAACCGAAACCTAAATCGAACCCTAACCCTCACCCTAACCCTAACCCTAACCCTAACCGTAACCCTAACCCTAACCCGAACCCGAACCCTAACCCAAACCCTAACCCGAACCTGTACCGTAACCCGAACCCTAACCCAAACTCTAACCCGAACCCTAACCCTAACCCTAACCCGAACCTAACCCTAACCCTAACCCGAACCCTAACCCTAAACCGAACCCTAACCCTAAACCTAACCCTAACCCTAACCCGAACCCGAAACCTAACGCGAACCCTAACCCTAACCCTAATCCGAACCCTAACCCTAACTAGAACCCTAACCCTAACCCGAACACTAACCCTAATCCTAACCCTAAACCTAACCCGAAACCGAACCCTAAACCTAACCCTAACCCAAACCCCAACCCCCACCCGAACCCTAACCCGAACCCGAACCCTAACCCTAACACGAACCCGAACCCTAACCCTAACACGAACCCTAACCCTAACCCAAACCCGAACCCTAACCTTAACCCTAACCCTAACCCTAAACCGAACCCTAACCCTAAACCTAACCCTAACCCGAACCCGAACCCTAACCCTAAACGAACCCTAACCCTAACCCTAACCATAACCCTAACCCCTAACCCTAACCCTAACCCTAACCCTAACACCTAACCCTAACCCGAAACCTAACCCTAACCCGAACCCTACCCGAACCCTAACCCGAACCCGAACCCTAACCCTAACCCTAACTCGAACCCTAACCCTAACCCGAACACTAACCCTAATCCTAACCCTAAACCTAACCCGAAACCGAACCCTAAACCTAACCCTAACCCAAACCCCAACCCCCACCCGAACCCTAACCCGAACCCGAACCCTAACCCTAACACGAAACCGAACCCTAACCCTAACCCGAACCCTAACCCTAACCCAAACCCGAACCCTAACCTTAACCCTAACCCTAACCCTAAACCGAACCCTAACCCTAAACCTAACCCTAACCCGAACCCGAACCCTAACCCTAAACGAACCCAAACCCTAACCCTAACCCTAACCCTAACCCCTAACCCTAACCCTAACCCTAACACTAACCCTAAACCTAACCCGAACCCTAACCCTAACCCGAACCCTAACCCGAACCCTAACCCGAACCCTAACCCTAACCATAACCCTAACCCTAACCCGAACCCTAACCCGAACCCTAACCCTAACCTTAAACCGAACGCTAACCCTAACACTAACCCGAACCCTAAATCGAACCCTAACCCTAACCCTAACCCTAACCCGAACCCAACCCTAACCCTAACCCGAACCCTAACCCTAACCCTAACCCGAACCCGAACCCTAAACAGAAACCTAACCCTAACCCTAACCCGAACCCTAACCCTAACCCTAACCCTAACCCTAAGACGAACCCGAAACCTAACCCTAACCCGAACCCTAAACCTAACCCTAACCCTAAACCGAACCCTAAACCTAACCCTAATCCTAACCCGAACCCTAACCCTAACCCTAACCCTAACCCGAACCCTAAACCGAACCCTAACCCTAACCCTAAACCGAACCCTAAATCGAACCCTAACCCTAAACCTAACCCTAAACCGAACCCTAACCCTAACCCTAAACCTAACCCGAA
Organism: Urocyon cinereoargenteus; assembly: GCA_032313775.1. NCBI lineage: Eukaryota > Metazoa > Chordata > Mammalia > Carnivora > Canidae > Urocyon > Urocyon cinereoargenteus. The sequence goes on along the minus strand of JAVLSZ010000096.1, from coordinate 827,460 downwards.
CCCGAACCCTAACCCTAACCCGAACCCTAAAACGAACCCTAACCCTAACCCTAACACGAACCCTAACCCGAACCCTAACCCTAACCCTAACCCGAAACCTAACCCTAACCCTAACCCGAAGCCTAAACCGAACCCTAACCCTAACCTTAACCCTAACCCGAACCCTAAACCGAACCCTAACCCTAACCCTAATCCGAACCCTAACCCTAACCCTAACCCTAACCCTAACCCTAAACCGAACCCGAACCCTAACCCGAACCGAACCCTAATCCTAATCCTAACCCTAACCCGGACACTAACCCTAACCCGAACCCTAACCCTAACCCTAACCCTAACCCGAAACCTAACCCTAACACCTAACCCTAACCCTAACCCTATCCCGAACCCGAACCCTAACCCGAACCCTAACCCTAACCCTAACCTGAACCCTAACCCTAACCCTAACCCGAACCCTAAAACGAACCCTAACCCTAACCCTAACCCTAACCCTAACCCTAACCCGAAACCTAACCCTAACCCTAAACCGAACCCTAACCCGAATCCTAACCCTAACCCTAAACCGAACCTTAACCCTAACCCGAACCCTAACCCTAACCCGAACCCTAACCCTAACCCGAAACCGAACCCTAACCCGAACCCGAAACCTAACCCGAACCCACCCCTAACCCGAACCCTAACCCTAACCCGTACCCTAACCCGAACCCTAACCCTAACACTAACCCGAAACCTAACCCTATTCCGAACCCGAAACCTAACCCTAACCCGAAACCTAGCCCTAACCCTAACCCGAACCCTAACCCTAACCCTAACCGGAACCCTAACCGTAAACTAAACCCTAACCCTAACCCTAACCCGAAACCTAACCCTATCACTAACGCGAACCCTAACCCGAACCCTAACCCTAACCCTAACCTGAACACTAACCCCTAACCCTAACCCGAACCCTAACCCTAACCCTAACCCTAACCCTAACCCGAACCCTAAAACTAACCCTAATCCGAACCCTAACCCGAACCCTAACCCTAACCCTAACCTGAACACTAATCCCTAACCCTAAAACGAACCCGAACCCTAAACCGAACCCTAACCCTAAACCTAACCCGAACCCTAAACCTAACCCTAACCCTAACCCTAACCCGAACTCGAACCCTTACCCTAAACCTAACTCTAATCCTAAACCTAACCCTAACCCGAACCCTAACCCTAACCCGAACCCTAAACCGAACCCTAACCGGAACCCTAAACCTAACACTAACCCTAAACCTAACCCGAACCCTAACCCTAACCCGAACCCTAACCCTAACCGTAACCCTCACCGTAACCCGAACCCGAACCCTAACCCTAACACGAACCCTAACCCTAACCCTAACCCGAACCCTAACCCTATCCCGAACCCTAAACCTAACCCTAAACCTAAACCTAACCCGAACCCTTACCCTAACCTGAACCCTAACCCTAATCCTAACCCTAACCCTAACCCGAAACCTAACCCGCACCCTAACCCGAACCCTAACCCTAACCCTAACACGAACCCTAACCCTAACCATAAACCGAAACCTAAATCGAACCCTAACCCTAACCCTAACCCTAACCCTAACCGTAACCCTAACCCTAACCCGAACCCGAACCCTAACCCAAACACTAACCCGAACCAGTACCGTAACCCGAAGCCTAACCCAAACCCTAACCCGAACCCTAACCCTAACCCTAAACCGAACCTAACCTTAACCCTAACCCGAACCCTAACCCTAAACCGAACCCTAACCCTAAACCTAACCCTAACCCTAACCCGAACCCGAAACCTAACCCGAACCCTAACCCTAACCCTAATCCGAACCCTAACCCTAACCCTAACCCTAACCCTAACCCGAACCCGAACCCTAACCCTAACCCGAACCCTACCCCTAACCCTAACCCTAAACCGAACCCTAAACCTAACCGTAACCCTAACCCGAACCCTAACCCGAAACATAACCCTAACCCTAACCCGAACCATAACCCTAACACTAACCCTAACCTGAACCCTAAACCTAACCCTAAACCTAACCCTAACCCGAACCCTAACCCTAACCCTAACCCGAACCCTAACCCTAACCCTAACCCTAGCCCTACCACGAACCCTAACCCTAACCCCTAACCCTAACCCTAAACCTAACCCGAACCCTAACTCTAATCCTAACCCTAACCCTAACCCGAACCCGAACGCTACCCGAAACCTAACCCTATACCTAATCCGAACCCTAACCCTAAACCTAACCCTAACCCTAAACCGAACCCTAAACCTAACCCTAACCCGAACCCTAACCCCTAACCCGAACCCGAACCCGAACCTAAACCCGAACCCTAACCCTACCCCGAACCCTAACCCAAACCATTACCCTAAACCTAACCCGAACACTAACCCTAACCCTAACCCGAACCCCTAACCCTAACCCGAACCCTAACCCTAACTCAAACCCTAACCCTAACCCGAACACTAACCCTAATCCTAACCCTAAACCTAACCCGAAATCTAAACCTAAACCTAACCCTAACGCTAACCCTAACCCTAACCCGAACCCTAACCCGAACCCTAACCCGAACCCTACCCCTAACCCTAACCCTAACCCTATCCCGAACCCTAACCCTAACCCTAACCCGAACCCGAACGCTAACCAGAACACTAACCCTAACCGTACCCCGAACCCTAACCCTAACCCGAACACAAACCCTAACCCTAACCCTAACCCTAACCCTAACCCGAACCCTAACCCGAACCCTAACCCTACCCCGAACCCTAACCCAAACCATTACCCTAAACCTAACCCGAACCCTAACCATAACCCTAACCCTAACCCGAACCCTAACCCTAAACCTAACCCGAACCCGAAACCGAACCCTAACCCTAACCCTAACCCTAACCCTAACCCGAATCCTAACTCTAACCCGAACCCTAACCCGAACCCTAAACCGAAACCTAACCCGAACCCTAACCCTAACCCGAACCCGAACCCTAACCCCAACCCGAACCCGAACCCGAACCCTAACCCTAACCCTAACCCTAAACCGAACCCTAACCCTAACCCTAACCCTAACAGGAAACCTAACCCTAAACCTAACCCGAACCCTAACCCTAACCCGAACTCGAACCCTAACCCTAAACCTAACTCTAATCCTAAACCTAACCCTAACCCGAACCCTAAACCTAACCCGAACCCTAAACCGAACCCTAACCCGAACCCTAAGCCTAACCCTAACCCTAAACCTAACCCGAACCCTAAACCTAACACGAACCCTAACCGTAACCGTAACCCTCACCCAAACCCGAACCCGAAACCTAACCCTAACACGAACCCGAACCCTAACCCGAACCCTAACAATATCCCGAACCCTAACCCTATCCCTAAACCTAAACCTAACCCGAACCCTTACCCTAACCCGAACCTTAACCCTAACCCTAATCCTAACCCTAACCCGAACCCTAACCCGAACCCTAACCCGAACCCTAACCCTAACCCTAACACGAACCCTAACCCTAACCCTAAACCGAAACCTAAATCGAACCCTAACCCTAACCCTAACCCTAACCCTAACCGTAACCCTAACAATAACCCGAACCCGAACCCTAACCCAAACCCTAACCCGAACCTGTACCGTAACCCGAACCCTAACCCTAACCCTAACCCGAACCCTAACCCGAACCCTAACCCGAACCCTAACCCGAACCCTACCCCTACCCCTAACCCTAACCCTAACCCGAACCCGAACCCTAACCTGAACCCTAATCCTAACCGTACCCCGAACCCTAACCCTAACCCGAACACGAAACCTAACCCTAACCCTAACCCTAACCCGAACCCTAACCCGAACCCTAACCCGAACCCTAACCCGAACCCTAACCCTAACACTATTCCGAAACCTAACCCGAACCCTAACCCTAACCCAAACCCAAACCCTAACACTAAACCTAACCCTAACCCTAACCCGAACCCTAACCCTAACCCTAACCCTAACCCTAATCCCAACCCTAACCCGAACCCTAACCCGAACCCTAACCCGAACCCTAACCCCTAACCCTAACCGGAACCCGAACCCTAACCCGAACCCTAACCTAACCCGAACCCGAACCCTAACCCTAACCCGAACCCGAAACCGAAACAGAACCCTAAACCTAACCCAAACCCGAACCCGAACCCTAACCCTAACCCTAACCCGAACCCTAACCCTAACCCTAACCCTAACCCTAACCCTAACCCTAACCCGAACCCTAACCCTAACCCTAACCCTAACCCTAACCATAACCCGAATCCTAACTCTAACCCGAACCCTAACACGAAGCCTAAACCGAAACCTAACCCAAACCCTAACCCTAACCCGAACCCGAACCCTAACCCTAACCCGAACCCGAATCCGAACCCGAACCCTAACCCTAACCCTAACCCTAACCCGAACCCTAACCCTAACCCTAACCCGAACAGGAAAACTAAACCTAACCCTAACCCGAACCCTAACCCTAACCCGAACCCTAACCCTAACCCTAACCCTAACCCGAACCATAACCCTAAACCTAACCCGACCCCTAACCCGAACCCTAACACGAACCTTAACCCTAACCCTAACCCTAACCCTAACCCGAACCCTAACCCTAACCCTAACCCGAACCCTAACCCTAACCCGAACCCTAACCCTTACCCTAACCTGAACCCTAACCCTAACCCGAGCCCGAAACCTAACCCTAACCCGAACCCAAACCCTAACCCTAACCCTAACTGAAAACCTAAACCTAACCCGAACCCTAACCCTAAACCTACCCTGAAACCTAACCCGAACCCTAACCCTAACTCTAACCCGAACCCTAACCCTAACCCGAACCCTAACCCTAACCCTAACCCGAACCCTAACCCTAACCCTAACCCGAAACTTAACTGTAACCCGAACCCTAACCCTACCCTAACCCTAACCCTAACCCAAACACTAAAACTAACCCTAACCCGAACCCTAACCCGAACCCTAACCCTAACCCTAACCTGAACACTAACCACTAACCGTAACCGAACCCGAATCCTAACCCGAACCCTAACCCTAACCATAACCCGAACCCTGCCCCTAACCCTAACCCTAACGCTAAACCTAACTCGAAACCTAACCCTAACCCTAACTCTAACCCTAAACCTAACCCTAACCCGAACCCTAAACCTATCCCGAACCCTAAACCGAACCCTAACCCGAACCCTAAACCTAACTCTAAACCTAACCCTAACCGAATCCTAACCCTAACCCGAACCCTAACCCTAACCGTCACCCTCACCCTAGCCCGAACCCGAACCCTAACCCTAACCCGAACCCTAACCCAAACCCGAACCCTAACCCTAACCCGAAACCTAACCCTAACCCTAAACCTAACCCTAACCCGAACCCTAACCCTAACCCGAAACCTAACCCTGACCCTAACCCGAACCCTAACCCGAATCCTAACCCGAACCCTAACCCTAACCCTAACCCTAACCCTAACCCGAACCCTAAACCGAACCCTAACCCTAACCTTAAACCGAACGCTAACCCTAACCCTAACCCGAACCCTAAATCCAACCCTAACCCTAACCCTAACCCGAACCCTAACCCTAACCCGAACCCTAAACTTAACCCTAACCCGAACCCTAACACGAACCCTAAACCGAACCCTAACCCTGACCCTAACCCTAATCCCAACCCTAACCCAAACCCTAACCCCAACCCTAACCCGAACCAGATCCCTAACCCGAACCCGAACCCTAACCCTAACCCGAACCCGAAACCTAACCCTAACCCAAATCCGAACCCGAAACTTAACGCTAAACCTAACCCGAACCCTACCCCTAACCCTAACCCTAACCCTAACCCGAACCCTAACCCTAACCCTAACCCGAACCCTAACCCTAATCTGAACCCTAACCCTAACCGTACCCCGAACCCTAACCCTAACCCGAACACGAACCCTAACCCTAACCCTAACCCTAACCCTAACCCGAACCCTAACCCGAACCCTAACCCGAACCCTAACCCTAACCCGATTCCGAACCCTAACCCGAACCCTAACCCTAACCCGAACCTGAACCCTAACACTAACCCTAACCCTAACCCTAACACGAACCCTAACACTAACCCTAACCCTAACCCTAATCCCAACCCTAACCCGAACCCTAACCCGAACCCTAACCCGAACCCTAACCCGAACCCTAACCCCTAACCCTAACCGGAACCCGAACCCTAACCCGAACCCTAACCTAACCCGAACCCGAACCCTAACCCTAACCGAACCCGAACCCGAACCCTAACCCTAACCCTATCCCGAACCCTAACCCTAACCCTAACCGTAACCCGAACCCTAACCCTAACCCTAACAGGAAACCTAAACCTAACCCTAAACCGAACCCTAACCCTAACCCGAACCCTAACCCTAACCCTAACCCGAACCCTAACCCTAACCCTAACCCGACCCCTAACCCGAACCCTAACACGAACCTTAACCCTAACCCTAACCCTAACCCTAACCCGAACCCTAACCCTAACCCGAACCCTAACCCTAACCCGAACCCTAACCCTTACCCTAACCCGAAACCTAACCCTAACCCGAGCCCGAAATCTAACCCTAACCCGAACCCAAACCCTAACCCTAACCCTAACCGAAAACCTAAACCTAACCCGAACCCTAACCCTAAACCGACCCCGAAACCTAACCCGAACCCTAACCCAAACCCTAAACCGAACCCTAACCCTAACCCTCACCCTAACCCTAACACTAACCCTAACCCAAACACTAAAACTAACCCTAACCCGAACCCTAACCCGAACCCTAACTTTAACCCTAACCTGAACACTAACCCCTAACCGTAACGGAACCCGAACCCTAACCCGAACCCTAACCCTAACCCTAACCCGAACCCTAACCCTAACCCTAAACCTAACCCTAACCCGAACCCTAAACCTAACCCGAACCCTAAACCGAACCCTAACCCGAACCCTAAACCTAACTCTAACCCTAACCCTAACCCGAATCCTAACCCTAACCCGAACCCTAATCCTAACCGTAACCGTCACCCTAGCCCGAACCCGAACCATAACCCTAACCCGAACCCTAACCCAAACCCGAACCCTAACCCTAACCCGAAACCTAACCCTAACCCTAACCCTAACTCGAAACCTAACCCTAACCCTAACCTAACCCTAACCCTAAACCTAACCCTAACCCTAACCCTAACCCTAACACGAACCCTAACCCTAACCCTAACCCGAACACTAACCCGAACCCTAACCCGAACCCTAACCCTAACCCTAACCCTAAACCGAACCCTAACCCGAACCCTAACCCTAACCTTAAACCGAACGCTAACCCTAACCCTAACCCGAACCCTAAATCAAACCATAACCCTAACCCTAACCCTAACCCGAAACCTAACCCTAACCCTAACCCGAACCCTAACCCTAACCCTAACCCGAACCCGAACCCTAAACCGAACCCTAACCCTAACCCTAACCCGAACCCTAACCCTAACCCTAACCCTAACCCTAAGACGAACCCGAAACCTAACCCTAACCCGAACCCTAAACCTAACCCTAACCCTAACCCGAACCCTAACCCTAACCCTAATCCTAACCCGAACCCTAACCCTAACCCTAACCCGAACCCTAAAACGAATCCTAACCCTAACCCTAAACCGAACCCTAAATCGAACCCTAACCCTAACCCTAACCCTAAACCGAACCCTAACCCTAACCCTAAACCTAACCCGAACCCGAACCCTAACCCTAACCCGAACCCTAAAACGAACCCTAACCCTAACCCTAACACGAACCCTAACCCGAACCCTAACCCTAACCCTAACCCGAATCCTAACCCTAACCCTAACCCGAAGCCTAAACCGAACCCTAACCCTAACCTTAACCCCTAACCCTAACACGAAACCTAACCCTAACCCTAACCCGAACCCGAACCTTAACCCTGAACCCTAACGCGAACCCGAACCCTAAACCGAACCCTAACCCTAACCCTAATCCGAACCCTAACCCTAAACCTAACCCTAACCCTAACCCGAACCCGAACCCTAACCCGAACCCGAACCCTAATCCTAATCCTAACCCTAACCCGGACACTAACCCTAACCCGAACCCTAACCCTAACCCTAACCCTAACCCGAAACCTAACCCTAACCCCTAACCCTAACCCTAACCCTATCCCGAACCCGAACCCTAACCCGAACCCTAACCCTAACCCTAACCTGAACCCTAACCCTAACCCTAACCCGAACCCTAAAACGAACCCTAACCCTAACACTAACAATAACCCGAACCCGAAACCTAACCCGAACCCACCCCTAACCCGAACCCTAACCCTAAACCGTACCCTAACCCGAACCCTAACCCTAACACTACCCCGAAACCTAACCCTATTCCGAACCCGAAACCTAACCCTAACCCGAAACCTAGCCCTAACCCTAACCCGAACCCAAACCCTAACCCTAACCCTAACCCGAACCCGAACCCTAACACTAACGCGAACCCTAACCCGAACCCTAACCCTAACCCTAACCTGAACACTAACCCCTAACCCTAACCCGAACCCTAACACTAACCCTAACCCTAACCCTAACCCGAACCCTAAAACTAACCCTAATCCGAACCCTAACCCGAACCCTAACCCTAACCCTAACCTGAACACTAATCCCTAACCCTAAAACGAACCCGAACCCTAAACCGAACCCTAACCCTAAACCTAACCCCAACCCTAAACCTAACCCTAACCCTAACTCTAACCCGAACTCGAACCCTAACCCTAAACCTAACTCTAATCCTAAACCTAACCCTAAACCGAACCCTAACCCGAACCCTAACCATAAAACTAACCCTAACCCGAACCCTAACCCAAACCCTAACACGAACCCTAACCCTAACCCTAACCCTAACCCTAACCCTAATCCGAACCCTAACCCTAACCCTAACCCGAACACGAACCCTAACCCGAACCCGAACCCTAACCCGAAACCTAACCCTAATCCTAACCCGAAACCTAACCCAAATCCTAACCCGAACCCTAACCCAAACCCTAACCCTAATCCCAACTCGAACCCTAACCCGAAACCCAGCCCTAATCCTAACCCGAACCCTAACCCTAACCCTAACCCAAACCCTAACCCGAACCCTAACCCTAACCCTAACCCCAACCCAAAACCTAAACCTAAACCTAACCCTAACCCGAACCCCTAACCCGAACCCGAACCCGAACCCTAACCCGAAACCGACCCCTAACCTTACCCCGAACCCGAACCAAACCATAACCCTAACCCTAACCCGAACCCTAACCCTAACCCTAACCCTAACCCTAACCCTAACCCTAATCCGAACACTAGACCTAACCCTAACCCTAACCCTAACCCTAACCCCTAAACCTAACCCGAACCCTAAACCTAACTCGAACACTAACCCTAACCCTAACCCGAACCCTAACCCTAACCCTAACCCTAAACCTAACCCGAACCCTAATCCTAAACCTAAACCTAACCCTAACCCTAACCCGAACCCTAACCCGAACCCTAACCCTAACCCTAACCCTAAACCTAACCCGAACCCTAAACCTAAACCTAACCCTAACCCTAACCTTAACCCGAACCCTAACCCGAACCCTAACCCTAACCCGAACCCTAACCCTAACCCTAACCCGAACCCTAACCCTAACCCTAACCCTAACCCTAACCCGAACCCTAACCCTAACCCTAACTCCTAACCCTAACCCTAAACCTAACCCGAACCCTAACCCTAACCCTAACACTAACCCTAAACCGAACCCGAACCCTAACCCGAACGCTACCCCTAACCCTAATCCGAACCCTAAACTTAACCCTAACACTAACCCTAACCCGCTCCCGAACCCGAACCCTAACCCTAACGCGAACCCTAACACGAACCCTAACCCGAAACTTAACCCGAACCCGAACCCGAACCCTAACCCTAACCCTAACACGAACCCTAACTGTAACCCTAACCCTAACCCGAACCCTAAACCTAACCCTAACCCTAACCCTAACCCTAACCCGAACCCTAAACCTAACCCTAATCCGAACCCTAACCCTAACCCTAACCCGAACCTAACCCGAACCCTAACCCTAACCCCGAACCCGAACTCTAACCCTAACCCTAACCATAACCCTAACCCGAACCCTAACCCTAACCCTAAACCGAACCCTAACCCTAACCCTAACCCTAACCCCTAACCCTAACCCTAACCCGAACCCGAACCCTAACCCTAACCCTAACCCTAACACTACCCTAACCCGAAACCTAAACGGAACCCTAACCCTAACCCGAACCCGAACCCGAACCCTAACCCGAAACCGAACCCTAACCTTACCCCGAACCCGATCCCAAACCATAACCCTAACCCTAACCCGAACCCTGACACTAACCCTAACCCTAACGCTAAACCTAACTCGAAACCTAACCCTAACCCTAACTCTAACCCTAAACCTAACCCTAACCCGAACCCTAAACCTATCCCGAACCCTAAACCGAACCCTAACCCGAACCCTAAACCTAACTCTAAACCTAACCCTAACCGAATCCTAACCCTAACCCGAACCCTAACCCTAACCGTCACCCTCACCCTAGCCCGAACCCGAACCCTAACCCTAACCCGAACCCTAACCCAAACCCGAACCCTAACCCTAACCCGAAACCTAACCCTAACCCTAAACCTAACCCTAACCCGAACCCTAACCCTAACCCGAAACCTAACCCTGACCCTAACCCGAACCCTAACCCGAATCCTAACCCGAAACCTAACCCTAACCCTAACCCTAACCCTAACCCGAACCCTAAACCGAACCCTAACCCTAACCTTAAACCGAACGCTAACCCTAACCCTAACCCGAACCCTAAATCCAACCCTAACCCTAACCCTAACCCGAACCCTAACCCTAACCCGAACCCTAAACTTAACCCTAACCCGAACCCTAACACGAACCCTAAACCGAACCCTAACCCTGACCCTAACCCTAATCCCAACCCTAACCCAAACCCTAACCCCAACCCTAACCCGAACCAGATCCCTAACCCGAACACGAACCCTAACCCTAACCCGAACCCGAAACCTAACCCTAACCCAAATCCGAACCCGAAACTTAACGCTAAACCTAACCCGAACCCTACCCCTAACCCTAACCCTAACCCTAACCCGAACCCTAACCCTAACCCTAACCCGAACCCTAACCCTAATCTGAACCCTAACCCTAACCGTACCCCGAACCCTAACCCTAACCCGAACACGAACCCTAACCCTAACCCTAACCCTAACCCGAACCCTAACCCGAACCCTAACCCGAACCCTAACCCTAACCCGATTCCGAACCCTAACCCGAACCCTAACCCTAACCCGAACCTGAACCCTAACACTAACCCTAACCCTAACCCTAACACGAACCCTAACACTAACCCTAACCCTAACCCTAATCCCAACCCTAACCCGAACCCTAACCCGAACCCTAACCCGAACCCTAACCCGAACCCTAACCCCTAACCCTAACCGGAACCCGAACCCTAACCCGAACCCTAACCTAACCCGAACCCGAACCCTAACCCTAACCGAACCCGAACCCGAACCCTAACCCTAACCCTATCCCGAACCCTAACCCTAACCCTAACCGTAACCCGAACCCTAACCCTAACCCTAACAGGAAACCTAAACCTAACCCTAAACCGAACCCTAACCCTAACCCGAACCCTAACCCTAACCCTAACCCGAACCCTAACCCTAACCCTAACCCGACCCCTAACCCGAACCCTAAAACGAACCTTAACCCTAACCCTAACCCTAACCCTAACCCGAACCCTAACCCTAACCCGAACCCTAACCCTAACCCGAACCCTAACCCTTACCCTAACCCGAAACCTAACCCTAACCCGAGCCCGAAATCTAACCCTAACCCGAACCCAAACCCTAACCCTAACCCTAACCGAAAACCTAAACCTAACCCGAACCCTAACCCTAAACCGACCCCGAAACCTAACCCGAACCCTAACCCAAACCCTAAACCGAACCCTAACCCTAACCCTAACCCTAACCCTAACACTAACCCTAACCCAAACACTAAAACTAACCCTAACCCGAACCCTAACCCGAACCCTAACTTTAACCCTAACCTGAACACTAACCCCTAACCGTAACCGAACCCGAACCCTAACCCGAACCCTAACCCTAACCCTAACCCGAACCCTAACCCTAACCCTAACCCTAACGCTAAACCTAACTCGAAACCTAACCCTAACCCTAACTCTAACCCTAAACCTAACCCTAACCCGAACCCTAAACCTAACCCGAACCCTAAACCGAACCCTAACCCGAACCCTAAACCTAACTCTAACCCTAACCCTAACCCGAATCCTAACCCTAACCCGAACCCTAATCCTAACCGTAACCGTCACCCTAGCCCGAACCCGAACCATAACCCTAACCCGAACCCTAACCCAAACCCGAACCCTAACCCTAACCCGAAACCTAACCCTAACCCTAACCCTAACTCGAAACCTAACCCTAACCCTAACCTAACCCTAACCCTAAACCTAACCCTAACCCTAACCCTAACCCTAACACGAACCCTAACCCTAACCCTAACCCGAACACTAACCCGAACCCTAACCCGAACCCTAACCCTAACCCTAACCCTAAACCGAACCCTAACCCGAACCCTAACCCTAACCTTAAACCGAACGCTAACCCTAACCCTAACCCGAACCCTAAATCAAACCATAACCCTAACCCTAACCCTAACCCGAAACCTAACCCTAACCCTAACCCGAACCCTAACCCTAACCCTAACCCGAACCCGAACCCTAAACCGAACCCTAACCCTAACCCTAACCCGAACCCTAACCCTAACCCTAACCCTAACCCTAAGACGAACCCGAAACCTAACCCTAACCCGAACCCTAAACCTAACCCTAACCCTAACCCGAACCCTAACCCTAACCCTAATCCTAACCCGAACCCTAACCCTAACCCTAACCCGAACCCTAAAACGAATCCTAACCCTAACCCTAAACCGAACCCTAAATCGAACCCTAACCCTAACCCTAACCCTAAACCGAACCCTAACCCTAACCCTAAACCTAACCCGAACCCGAACCCTAACCCTAACACGAACCCTAAAACGAACCCTAACCCTAACCCTAACACGAACCCTAACCCGAACCCTAACCCTAACCCTAACCCGAATCCTAACCCTAACCCTAACCCGAAGCCTAAACCGAACCCTAACCCTAACCTTAACCCCTAACCCTAACACGAAACCTAACCCTAACCCTAACCCGAACCCGAACCCTAACCCTGAACCCTAACGCGAACCCGAACCCTAAACCGAACCCTAACCCTAACCCTAATCCGAACCCTAACCCTAAACCTAACCCTAACCCTAACCCGAACCCGAACCCTAACCCGAACCCGAACCCTAATCCTAATCCTAACCCTAACCCGGACACTAACCCTAACCCGAACCCTAACCCTAACCCTAACCCTAACCCGAAACCTAACCCTAACCCCTAACCCTAACCCTAACCCTATCCCGAACCTGAACCCTAACCCGAACCCTAACCCTAACCCTAACCTGAACCCTAACCCTAACCCTAACCCGAACCCTAAAACGAACCCTAACCCTAACACTAACAATAACCCGAACCCGAAACCTAACCCGAACCCACCCCTAACCCGAACCCTAACCCTAAACCGTACCCTAACCCGAACCCTAACCCTAACACTACCCCGAAACCTAACCCTATTCCGAACCCGAAACCTAACCCTAACCCGAAACCTAGCCCTAACCCTAACCCGAACCCAAACCCTAACCCTAACCCTAACCCGAACCCGAACCCTAACACTAACGCGAACCCTAACCCGAACCCTAACCCTAACCCTAACCTGAACACTAACCCCTAACCCTAACCCGAACCCGAACCCTAACCCTAACCCTAACCCTAACCCGAACCCTAAAACTAACCCTAATCCGAACCCTAACCCGAACCCTAACCCTAACCCTAACCTGAACACTAATCCCTAACCCTAAAACGAACCCGAACCCTAAACCGAACCCTAACCCTAAACCTAACCCCAACCCTAAACCTAACCCTAACCCTAACCCTAACCCGAACCCGAACCCTAACCCTAACCCTAACCCTAACCCTAATCCGAACACTAGACCTAACCCTAACCCTAACCCTAACCCTAACCCCTAACCCTAACCCGAACCCTAACCCTAACTCGAACACTAACCCTAACCCTAATCCGAACCCTAACCTTAACCCTAACACTAACCCTAACCTGAACCCGAACCCGAAACCTAACCCTAACCCGAACCCTAACCCGAACCCTAACCCGAACCTTAACCCGAACCCGAACCCGAACCCTAACCCTAACCCTAACCCGAACCCTAACCGTAACCCTAACCCTAACCCGAACCCTAAACCTAAACCTAACCCTAACCCTAACCCTAACCCGAAACCTAACCCTAACCCTAAGCCGAACCCTAACCCTAACCCTAACCCGAACCCTAACCCGAACCCTACCCTAACCCTAACCCCGAACCCGAACTCTAACCCTAACCCTAACCATAACCCGAACCCGAACCCTAACACTAACCCTAACCCTAACCCGACACCGAAACCTAACCCTAACCCGAACCCTAACCGTAACCCTAACCCTAACCCGAAACCTAATCCGAACCGTAACCCTAACCCTAACCCGAACCCTAACCCGAACCCTAACCCTAACCCTAAACCGAACCCTAACCCTAACCCTTACCCCTAACCGTAACCCTAAACCTAACCCGAACCCTAACCCTAACCCTAACACTACCCTAACCCGAACACTAAACGGAACCCTACCCTAACCCGAACCCTAACCCTAACCCGAACCCGAACCCGAACCCTAACCCGAACCCGAACCCGAACCCGAACCCTAAACCTAACCCTAACCCAAACCCCAACCCCCACCTGAACCCTAACCCGAACCCGAACCCTAACCCTAACCCGAACCCGAACCCTAACCTTAACCCTAACCCTAAACCTAACTCTAACCCGAACCCTAACCCTAACCCTAATCCTAACCCTAACCCGAACCCGAACCCTAACCCTAACCCGAACCCTAACCCTAACCCTAACACTAACCCTAACCCCTAACCCTAACCCTAACCCTAAACCTAACACCTAACCCTAACCCGAAACCTAACCCTAACCCGAAACCTAACCCGAACCCTAACCCTAAACCTAACCTAACACGAACCCTAAACCAAACCCTAACCCGAACCCTAACCCGAAACCTAACCCTAACCCTAACCCTAATCCGAAACCTAACCCTAACCTTAACCCGAACACGAACCATAACCCGAACCCGAACACTAACCCGAAACCTAACCCTAACCCTAACCCGAACCCTAACCCGAACACTAACCCTAACACGACACCGAACCCTAACCCTAACCCGAACCCTAACCGTAACCCTAACCCTAACCCGAACCCTAACCCTAACCCTAACCCTAACCCGAAACCTAATCCGAACCCTAACCCTAACCCTAACCCGAACCCTAACCCGAACCCTAACCCTAACCCGAACCCTAACCCTAACCCTAACCCCTAACCCTAACCCTAACCCTAACCCGAACCCTAACACTAACCCTAACACTAACCCTATCCCGAACCCTAAACGGAACCCTAACCCTAACCCGAACCCTAACCCTAACCTGAACCCGAACCCTAAACCTAACCCTAACCCAAACCCCAACCCCCACCCGAACCCTAACCCGAACCCGAACCCTAACCCTAACACGAACCCGAACCCTAACCCTAACCCGAACCCTAACCCTAACCCAAACCCGAACCCTAACCTTAACCCTAACCCTAACCCTAAACCGAACCCTAACCCTAAACCTAACCCTAACCCGAACCCGAACCCTAACCCTAAACGAACCCTAACACTAACCCTAACCCTAACCCTAACCCTAACCCTAAACCCTAACCCTAACCCTAACCCTAACACCTAACCCTAACCCGAAACCTAAACCTAACCCGAACCCTAACCGGAACACTAACCCTAAACCTAACCCTAACCCGAACCCTAACTCGAAACCTAACCCTAACCCTAACCCTAATCCGAAACCTAACCCTAACCCTAACCCGAACACGAACCCTAACCCGAACCCGAACCCTAACCCGAAGCCTAACCCTAACCCTAACCCGATCCCTAACCCGAACCCTAACCCGAACCCTAACCCGAACCCTAACCCGAAACCTAACCTTAACCCTAACCCTAACCCTAACTCGAACCCTAACCCGAACCCTAGCCCTAATCCTAACCCGAACCCTAACCCTAACCCTAAACCTAACCCTAACCCGAAACCTAACCCTAACCCCTAACCCTAACCATAACCCTATCCCGAACCCGAACCCTAACCCGAACCCTAACCCTAACCCTAACCTGAACCCTAACCCTAACCCTAACCCGAACCCTAAAACGAACCCTAACCCTAACCCTAACCCTAACCCTAACCCGAAACCTAACCCTAACCCTAACCCGAACCCTAACCCGAATCCTAACCCTAACCCTAAACCGAACCTTAACCCTAACCCGAACCCTAACCCTAACCCTAACCCGAACCCTAACCCTAACCCGAACCCGAACCCTAACCCGAACCCGAAACCTAACCCGAACCCACCCCTAACCCGAACCCTAACCCGAACCCGTACCCTAATCCGAACCCTAACCCTAACACTAACCCGAAACCTAACCCTATTCCGAACCCGAAACCTAACCCTAACCCGAAACCTAGCCCTAACCCTAACCCGAACCCTAACCCTAACCCTAACCGGAACCCTAACCGTAACCTAAACCCTAAACCTAACCCTAACCCGAACCCTAACCCTAACACTAACGCGAACCCTAACCCGAACCCTAACCCTAACCCTAACCTGAACACTAACACCTAACCCTAACCCGAACCCTAACCCTAATCCTAACCCTAACCCTAACCCGAACCCTAAAACTAACCCTAATCCGAACCCTAACCCGAACCCTAACCCAAAACCTAACCTGAACACTAATCCCTAACCCTAAAACGAACCCGAACCCTAAACCGAACCCTAACCCTAAACCTAACCCGAACCCTAAACCTAAACCTAACCCTAACCCTAACCCGAACTCGAACCCTAACCCTAAACCTAACTCTAATCCTAAACCTAACCCTAACCCGAACCCTAACCCTAACCCGAACCCTAAACC
This sequence comes from Urocyon cinereoargenteus, assembly GCA_032313775.1. Classification (NCBI taxonomy): domain Eukaryota; kingdom Metazoa; phylum Chordata; class Mammalia; order Carnivora; family Canidae; genus Urocyon; species Urocyon cinereoargenteus. Next base: position 810,191 of record JAVLSZ010000096.1, on the reverse strand, counting down.
GAACCCTAACCCGAACCCTAAACCTAACACTAACCCTAAACCTAACCCGAACCCTAACCCTAACCCGAACCCTAAACCTAACCGTAACCCTCACCGTAACCCGAACCCGAACCCTAACCCTAACCCGAACCCTAACCCTAACCCGAACCCTAACCCTATCCCGAACCCTAACCCTAACCCTAAACCTAAACCTAACCCGAACCCTTACCCTAACCCGAACCCTAACCCTAATCCTAACCCTAACCCTAACCCGAAACCTAACCCGCACCCTAACCCGAACCCTAACCCTAACCCTAACACGAACCCTAACCCTAACCATAAACCGAAACCTAAATCGAACCCTAACCCTCACCCTAACCCTAACCCTAACCCTAACCGTAACCCTAACCCTAACCCGAACCCGAACCCTAACCCAAACCCTAACCCGAACCTGTACCGTAACCCGAACCCTAACCCAAACTCTAACCCGAACCCTAACCCTAACCCTAACCCGAACCTAACCCTAACCCTAACCCGAACCCTAACCCTAAACCGAACCCTAACCCTAAACCTAACCCTAACCCTAACCCGAACCCGAAACCTAACGCGAACCCTAACCCTAACCCTAATCCGAACCCTAACCCTAACTAGAACCCTAACCCTAACCCGAACACTAACCCTAATCCTAACCCTAAACCTAACCCGAAACCGAACCCTAAACCTAACCCTAACCCAAACCCCAACCCCCACCCGAACCCTAACCCGAACCCGAACCCTAACCCTAACACGAACCCGAACCCTAACCCTAACACGAACCCTAACCCTAACCCAAACCCGAACCCTAACCTTAACCCTAACCCTAACCCTAAACCGAACCCTAACCCTAAACCTAACCCTAACCCGAACCCGAACCCTAACCCTAAACGAACCCTAACCCTAACCCTAACCCTAACCCTAACCCCTAACCCTAACCCTAACCCTAACCCTAACACCTAACCCTAACCCGAAACCTAACCCTAACCCGAACCCTACCCGAACCCTAACCCGAACCCGAACCCTAACCCTAACCCTAACTCGAACCCTAACCCTAACCCGAACACTAACCCTAATCCTAACCCTAAACCTAACCCGAAACCGAACCCTAAACCTAACCCTAACCCAAACCCCAACCCCCACCCGAACCCTAACCCGAACCCGAACCCTAACCCTAACACGAAACCGAACCCTAACCCTAACCCGAACCCTAACCCTAACCCAAACCCGAACCCTAACCTTAACCCTAACCCTAACCCTAAACCGAACCCTAACCCTAAACCTAACCCTAACCCGAACCCGAACCCTAACCCTAAACGAACCCAAACCCTAACCCTAACCCTAACCCTAACCCCTAACCCTAACCCTAACCCTAACACTAACCCTAAACCTAACCCGAACAATAACCCTAACCCGAACCCTAACCCGAACCCTAACCCGAACCCTAACCCTAACCATAACCCTAACCCTAACCCGAACCCTAACCCGAACCCTAACCCTAACCTTAAACCGAAAGCTAACCCTAACCCTAACCCGAACCCTAAATCGAACCCTAACCCTAACCCTAACCCTAACCCGAACCCTAACCCTAACCCTAACCCGACCCTAACCCTAACCCTAACCCGAACCCGAACCCTAAACAGAAACCTAACCCTAACCCTAACCCGAACCCTAACCCTAACCCTAACCCTAACCCTAAGACGAACCCGAAACCTAACCCTAACCCGAACCCTAAACCTAACCCTAACCCTAACCCGAACCCTAACCCTAACCCTAATCCTAACCCGAACCCTAACCCTAACCCTAACCCTAACCCGAACCCTAAACCGAACCCTAACCCTAACGCTAAACCGAACCCTAAATCGAACCCTAACCCTAACCCTAACCCTAAACCGAACCCTAACCCTAACCCTAAACCTAACCCGAACCCGAACCCTAACCCTAACCCGAACCCTAAAACGAACCCTAACCCTAACCCTAACACGAACCCTAACCCGAACCCTAACCCTAACCCTAACCCGAAACCTAACCCTAACCCTAACCCGAAGCCTAAACCGAACCCTAACCCTAAACTTAACCCTAACCCGAACCGTAAACCGAACCCTAACCCTAACCCTAATCCGAACCCTAACCCTAACCCTAACCCTAACCCTAACCCTAACCCGAACCCGAACCCTAACCCGAACCGAACCCTAATCCTAATCCTAACCCTAACCCGGACACTAACCCTAACCCGAACCCTAACCCTAACCCTAACCCTAACCCGAAACCTAACCCTAACCCCTAACCCTAACCCTAACCCTATCCCGAACCCGAACCCTAACGCGAACCCTAACCCTAACCCTAACCTTAACCCTAACCCTAACCCTAACCCGAACCCTAAAACGAACCCTAACCCTAACCCTAACCCTAACCCTAACCCGAAACCTAACCCTAACCCGAACCCGAACCCTAACCCGAATCCTAACCCTAACCCTAAACCGAACCTTAACCCTAACCCGAACCCTAACCCTAACCCTAACCCGAACCCTAACCCTAACCCGAACCCGAACCCTAACCCGAACCCGAAACCTAACCCGAACCCACCCCTAACCCGAACCCTAACCCTAACCCGTACCCTAACCCGAACCCTAACCCTAACACTAACCCGAAACCTAAACCTATTCCGAACCCGAAACCTAACCCTAACCCGAAACCTAGCCCTAACCCTAACCCGAACCCTAACCCTAACCCTAACCGGAACCCTAACCGTAAACTAAACCCTAACCCTAACCCTAACCCGAACCCTAACCTTAACACTAACGCGAACCCTAACCCGAACCCTAACCCTAACCCTAACCTGAACACTAACCCCTAAACCTAACCCGATCCCTAACCCTAACCCTAACCCTAACCCGAACCCTAAAACTAACCCTAATCCGAACCCTAACCCGAACCCTAACCCTAACCCTAACCTGAACACTAATCCCTAACCCTAAAACGAACCCGAACCCTAAACCGAACCCTAACCCTAAACCTAACCCGAAACCTAAACCTAACCCTAACCCTAACCCTAACCCGAACTCGAACCCTTACCCTAAACCTAACTCTAATCCAAAACCTAACCCTAACCCGAACCCTAACCCTAACCCGAACCCTAAACCGAACCCTTACCCGAACCCTAAACCTAACACTAACCCTAAACCTAACCCGAACCCTAACCCTAGCCCGAACCCTAACCCTAACCGTAACCCTCACCGTAACCCGAACCCGAACCCTAACCCTAACACGAACCCTAACCCTAACCCGAACCCTAACCCTATCCCGAACCCTAACCCTAACCCTAAACCTAAACCTAACCCGAACCCTTACCCTAACCCGAACCCTAACCCTAATCCTAAACCTAACCCTAACCCGAAACCTAACCCGCACCCTAACCCGAACCCTAACCCTAACCCTAACACGAACCCTAACCCTAACCATAAACCGAAACCTAAATCGAACCCTAACCCTAACCCTAACCCTAACCCTAACCGTAACCCTAACCCTAACCCGAACCCGAACCCTAACCCAAACACTAACCCGAACCAGTACCGTAACCCGAAGCCTAACCCAAACCCTAACCCGAACCCTAACCCTAACCCTAACCCGAACCTAACCCTAACCCTAACCCGAACCCTAACCCTAAACCGAACCCTAACCCTAAACCTAAACCTAACCCTAACCCGAACCCGAAACCTAACCCGAACCCTAACCCTAACCCTAATCCGAACCCTAACCCTAACCCTAACCCTAACCCGAACCCGAACCCTAACCCTAACCCGAACCCTACCCCTAACCCTAACCCTAAACCGAACCCTAAACCTAACCGTAACCCTAACCCGAACCCTAACCCGAAACATAACCCTAACCCTAACCCGAACCATAACCCTAAACCTAACCCTAACCTGAACCCTAAACCTAACCCTAAACCTAACCCTAACCCGAACCCTAACCCTAACCCTAACCCGAACCCTAACCCTAACCCTAACCCTAGCACTACCACGAACCCTAACCCTAACCCCTAACACTAACCCTTAACCTAACCCGAACCCTAACTCTAATCCTAACCCTAACCCTAACCCGAACCCGAACCCTACCCGAAACCTAACCCTATACCTAATCCGAACCCTAACCCTAAACCTAACCCTAACCCTAAACCGAACCCTAAACCTAACCCTAACCCGAACCCTAACCCCTAACCCGAACCCGAACCCGAACCTAAACCCGAACCCTAACCCTACCCCGAACCCTAACCCAAACCATTACCCTAAACCTAACCCGAACACTAACACTAACCCTAACCCTAACCCTAACCCGAACCCGAACCCTAAACCTAACCCTAACCCTAACCCGAACCCTAACCCTAACCCTAACCCGAACCCCTAACCCTAACCCGAACCCTAACCCTAACTCGAACCCTAACCCTAACCCGAACACTAACCCTAATCCTAACCCTAAACCTAACCCGAAATCTAAACCTAAACCTAACCCTAACCCTAACCCTAACCCTAACCCTAACCCTAACCCGAACCCTAACCCGAACCCTAACCCGAACCCTACCCCTAACCCTAACCCTAACCCTATCCCGAACCCTAACCCTAACCCTAACCCGAACCCGAACCCTAACCAGAACACTAACCCTAACCGTACCCCGAACCCTAACCCTAACCCGAACACAAACCCTAACCCTAACCCTAACCCTAACCCTAACCCGAACCCTAACCCGAACCCTAACCCTACCCCGAACCCTAACCCAAACCATTACCCTAAACCTAACCCGAACCCTAACCCTAACCCTAACCCTAACCCGAACCCTAACCCTAAACCTAACCCGAACCCGAACCCGAACCCTAACCCTAACCCTAACCCTAACCCTAACCCGAATCCTAACTCTAACCCGAACCCTAACCCGAACCCTAAACCGAAACCTAACCCGAACCCTAACCCTAACCCGAACCCGAACCCTAACCCCAACCCGAACCCGAACCCGAACCCTAACCCTAACCCTAACCCTAAACCGAACCCTAACCCTAACCCTAACCCTAACAGGAAACCTAAACCTAACCCTAACCCGAACCCTAACCCTAACCCTAACACGAACCCTAACCCTAACCCTAACCCGAACCCTAACCCTAACCCTAACCCGACCCCTAACCCGAACCCTAACACGAAACTTAACCCTAAACCTAACCCTAACCCTAACCCGAACCCTAACCCCTTACCCGAATCCTAACCCTAACCCGAACCCTAACCCTAACCCTAACCCTAACCCTAACCCTAACCCTAACCCGAACCCTAAAACTAACCCTAAACCGAACCCTAACCCGAACCCTAACCCTAACCCTAACCTGAACACTAATCCCTAACCCTAAAACGAGCCCGAACCCTAAACCGAACCCTAACCCTAAACCTAAACCGAATCCTAAACCTAACCCGAACCCTAACCCTAACCCGAACTCGAACCCTAACCCTAAACCTAACTCTAATCCTAAACCTAACCCTAACCCGAACCCTAAACCTAACCCGAACCCTAAACCGAACCCTAACCCGAACCCTAAACCTAACCCTAACCCTAAAACTAACCCGAACCCTAAACCTAACACGAACCCTAACCGTAACCGTAACCCTCACCCAAACCCGAACCCGAAACCTAACCCTAACACGAACCCGAACCCTAACCCGAACCCTAACCCTATCCCGAACCCTAACCCTATCCCTAAACCTAAACCTAACCCGAACCCTTACCCTAACCCGAACCCTAACCCTAACCCTAATCCTAACCCTAACCCGAACCCTAACCCGAACCCTAACCCGAACCCTAACCCTAACCCTAACACGAACCCTAACCCTAACCCTAAACCGAAACCTAAATCGAACCCTAACCCTAACCCTAACCCTAACCCTAACCGTAACCCTAACAATAACCCGAACCCGAACACTAACCCAAACCCTAACCCGAACCTGTACCGTAACCCGAACCCTAACCCTAACCCTAACCCGAACCCTAACCCGAACCCTAACCCGAACCCTAACCCGAACCCTACCCCTAACCCTAACCCTAACCCTAACCCGAACCCGAACCCTAACCTGAACCCTAATCCTAACCGTACCCCGAACCCTAACCCTAACCCGAACACGAACCCTAACCCTAACCCTAACCCTAACCCGAACCCTAACCCGAACCCTAACCCGAACCCTAACCCGAACCCTAACCCTAACCCTATTCCGAAACCTAACCCGAACCCTAACCCTAACCCGAACCCAAACCCTAACACTAAACCTAACCCTAACCCTAACCCGAACCCTAACCCTAACCCTAACCCTAACCCTAATCCCAACCCTAACCCGAACCCTAACCCGAACCCTAACCCGAACCCTAACCCCTAACCCTAACCGGAACCCGAACCCTAACCCGAACCCTAACCTAACCCAAACCCGAACCCTAACCCTAACCCGAACCCGAACCCGAAACAGAACCCAAAACCTAACCCGAACCCGAACCCGAACCCTAACCCTAACCCTAACCCGAACCCTAACCCTAACCCTAACCCTAACCCTAACCCTAACCCGAACCCTAACCCTAACCCTAACCCTAACCCTAACCATAACCCGAATCCTAACTCTAACCCGAACCCTAACACGAAGCCTAAACCGAAACCTAACCCAAACCCTAACCCTAACCCGAACCCGAACCCTAACCCTAACCCGAACCCGAATCCGAACCCGAACCCTAACCCTAACCCTAACCCTAACCCGAACCCTAACCCTAACCCTAACCCGAACAGGAAAACTAAACCTAACCCTAACCCGAACCCTAACCCTAACCCGAACCCTAACCCTAACCCTAACCCTAACCCGAACCATAACCCTAAATCTAACCCGACCCCTAACCCGAACCCTAACACGAACCTTAACCCTAACCCTAACCCTAACCCGAACCCTAACCCTAACCCTAACCCGAACCCTAACCCTAACCCGAACCCTAACCCTTACCCTAACCCGAACCCTAACCCTAACCCGAGCCCGAAACCTAACCCTAACCCGAACCCAAACCCTAACCCTAACCCTAACTGAAAACCTAAACCTAACCCGAAACCTAACCCTAAACCTACCCTGAAACCTAACCCGAACACTAACCCTAACTCTAACCCGAACCCTAACCCTAACCCGAACCCTAACCCTAACCCTAACCCGAACCCTAACCCTAACCCTAACCCAAACCTTAACTGTAACCCGAACCCTAACCCTAACCCTAACACTAACCCTAACCCTAACCCAAACACTAAAACTAACCCTAACCCGAACCCTAACCCGAACCCTAACCCTAACCCTAACCTGAACACTAACCACTAACCGTAACCGAACCCGAACCCTAATCCGAACCCTAACCCTAACCATAACCCGAACCCTGCCCCTAACCCTAACCCTAACGCTAAACCTAACTCGAAACCTAACCCTAACCCTAACTCTAACCCTAAACCTAACCCTAACCCGAACCCTAAACCTATCCCGAACCCTAAACCGAACCCTAACCCGAACCCTAAACCTAACTCTAACCCTAACCCTAACCGAATCCTAACCCTAACCCGAACCCTAACCCTAACCGTCACCCTCACCCTAGCCCGAACCCGAACCCTAACCCTAACCCGAACCCTAACCCAAACCCGAACCCTAACCCTAACCCGAAACCTAACCCTAACCCTAAACCTAACCCTAACCCGAACCCTAACCCTAACCCGAAACCTAACCCTAACCCTAAACCGAACCCTAACCCTAACCCGAACCCTAACCCAAACCCGAACCCTAACCCTAACCCGAAACCTAACCCTAACCCTAAACCTAACCCTAACCCGAACCCTAACCCTAACCCGAAACCTAACCCTAACCCTAACCCGAACCCTAACCCGAATCCTAACCCGAACCCTAACCCTAACCCTAACCCTAACCCTAACCCGAACCCTAAACCGAACCCTAACCCTAACCTTAAACCGAACGCTAACCCTAACCCTAACCCGAACCCTAAATCCAACCCTAACCCTAACCCTAACCCGAACCCTAACCCTAACCCGAACCCTAAACTTAACCCTAACCCGAACCCTAACACGAACCCTAAACCGAACCCTAACCCTGACCCTAACCCTAACCCCAACCCTAACCCAAACACTAACCCCAACCCTAACCCGAACCAGAACCCTAACCCGAACCCGAACCCTAACCCTAACCCGAACCCGAAACCTAACCCTAACCCAAATACGAACCCGAAACTTAACGCTAAACCTAACCCGAACCCTAAACCTAACCCTAACCCTAACCCTAACCTGAACCCTAACCCTAACCCTAACCCATCCCGAACCCTAACCCGAACCCTAACCCGAACCCTTACCCTAACCCTAACCCGAAACCTAACCCTATACCTAACCCGAACCCTAACCCTAACCCTAACCCGAACCCTAACCCGAACCCTAAACCTAAACCTAAACCTAACCCGAACCCGAACCCTAACCCTAACCCTAACCGGAACCCTAACCCTAACCCTCACCCGACCCGAACCCTAACCCCTTACCCGAATCCTAACCCTAACCCGAACACTAACCCTAACCCTAACCCTAAACCTAACCCGAAATCTAACCCTAAACCTAAACCTAACCCTAACCCTAACCCTAACTCTAACCCGAACCCTAACCCGAAACCTAACCCGAACCCTACCCCTAACCCTAACCCTAACCCTAACCCGAACCCTAACCCTAACCCGATTCCGAACCCTAACCCGAACCCTAACCCTAACCCGAACCTGAACCCTAACACTAACCCTAACCCTAACCCTAACACGAACCCTAACCCTAACCCTAACCCTAACCCTAATCCCAACCCTAACCCGAACCCTAACCCGAACCCTAACCCGAACCCTAACCCCTAACCCTAACCGGAACCCGAACCCTAACCCGAACCCTAACCTAACCCGAACCCGAACCCTAACCCTAACCGAACCGAACCCGAACCCTAACCCTAACCCTATCCCGAACCCTAACCCTAACCCTAACCGTAACCCGAACCCTAACCCTAACCCTAACAGGAAACCTAAACCTAACCCTAACCCGAACCCTAACCCTAACCCGAACCCTAACACTAACCCTAACCCGAACCCTAACCCTAACCCTAACCCGACCCCTAACCCGAACCCTAACACGAACCTTAACCCTAACCCTAACCCTAACCCTAACCCGAACCCTAACCCTAACCCGAACCCTAACCCTAACCCGAACCCTAACCCTTACCCTAACCCGAAACCTAACCCTAACCCGAGCCCGAAATCTAACCCTAACCCGAACCCAAACCCTAACCCTAACCCTAACCGAAAACCTAAACCTAACCCGAACCCTAACCCTAAACCGACCCCGAAACCTAACCCGAACCCTAACCCAAACCCTAACCCTAACCCGAACCCTAACCCGAATCCTAACCCGAACCCTAACCCGAACCCTAACCCCTAACCCTAACCGGAACCCGAACCCTAACCCGAACCCTAACCTAACCCGAACCCGAACCCTAACCCTAACCGAACCGAACCCGAACCCTAACCCTAACCCTATCCCGAACCCTAACCCTAACCCTAACCGTAACCCGAACCCTAACCCTAACCCTAACAGGAAACCTAAACCTAACCCTAACCCGAACCCTAACCCTAACCCGAACCCTAACACTAACCCTAACCCGAACCCTAACCCTAACCCTAACCCGACCCCTAACCCGAACCCTAACACGAACCTTAACCCTAACCCTAACCCTAACCCTAACCCGAACCCTAACCCTAACCCGAACCCTAACCCTAACCCGAACCCTAACCCTTACCCTAACCCGAAACCTAACCCTAACCCGAGCCCGAAATCTAACCCTAACCCGAACCCAAACCCTAACCCTAACCCTAACCGAAAACCTAAACCTAACCCGAACCCTAACCCTAAACCGACCCCGAAACCTAACACGAACCCTAACCCAAACCCTAAACCGAACCCTAACCCTAACCCTAACCCTAACCCTAACACTAACCCTAACCCAAACACTAAAACTAACCCTAACCCGAACCCTAACCCGAACCCTAACCTAACCCGAACCCGAACCCTAACCCTAACCGAACCGAACCCGAAACCTAACCCTAACCCTATCCCGAACCCTAACCCTAACCCTAACCGTAACCCGAACCCTAACCCTAACCCTAACAGGAAACCTAAACCTAACCCTAACCCGAACCCTAACCCTAACCCAAACCCTAACACTAACCCTAACCCGAACCCTAACCCTAACCCTAACCCGACCCCTAACCCGAACCCTAACACGAACCTTAACCCTAACCCTAACCCTAACCCTAACCCGAACCCTAACCCTAACCCGAACCCTAACCCTAACCCGAACCCTAACCCTTACCCTAACCCGAAACCTAACCCTAACCCGAGCCCGAAATCTAACCCTAACCCGAACCCAAACCCTAACCCTAACCCTAACCGAAAACCTAAACCTAACCCGAACCCTAACCCTAAACCGACCCCGAAACCTAACCCGAACCCTAACCCAAACCCTAAACCGAACCCTAACCCTAACCCTAACCCTAACCCTAACACTAACCCTAACCCAAACACTAAAACTAACCCTAACCCGAACCCTAACCCGAACCCTATCTTTAACCCTAACCTGAACACTAACCCCTAACTGTAACCGAACCCGAACCCTAACCCGAACCCTAACCCTAACCCTAACCCGAACCCTAACCCTAACCCTAACCCTAACGCTAAACCTAACTCGAAACCTAACCCTAACCCTAACTCTAACCCTAAACCTAACCCTAACCCGAAACCTAAACCTAACCCGAACCCTAAACCGAACCCTAACCCGAACCCTAAACCTAACTCTAACCCTAACCCTAACCCGAATCCTAACCCTAACCCGAACCCTAATCCTAACCGTAACCGTCACCCTAGCCCGAACCCGAACCATAACCCTAACCCGAACCCTAACCCAAACCCGAACCCTAACCCTAACCCGAAACCTAACCCTAACCCTAACCCTAACTCGAAACCTAACCCTAACCCTAACCTAACCCTAACCCTAAACCTAACCCTAACCCTAACCCTAACCCTAACACGAACCCTAACACTAACCCTAACCCGAACACTAACCCGAACCCTTACCCGAACCCTAACCCTAACCCTAACCCTAAACCGAACCCTAACCCGAACCCTAACCCTAACCTTAAACCGAACGCTAATCCTAACCCTAACCCGAACCCTAAATCAAACCATAACCCTAACCCTAACCCTAACCCGAACCCTAACCCTAACCCTAACCCGAACCCTAACCCTAACCCTAACCCGAACCCGAACCCTAAACCGAACCCTAACCCTAACCCTAACCCGAACCCTAACACTAACCCTAACCCTAACCCTAAGACGAACCCGAAACCTAACCCTAACCCGAACCCTAAACCTAACCCTAACCCTAACCCGAACCCTAACCCTAACCCTAATCCTAACCCGAACCCTAACCCTAACCCTAACCCTAACCCGAACCCTAAAACGAACCCTAACCCTAACCCTAAACCGAACCCTAAATCGAACCCTAACCCTAACCCTAACCCTAAACCGAACCCTAACCCTAACCCTAAACCTAACCCGAACCCGAACCCTAACCCTAACCCGAACCCTAAAACGAACCCTAACCCTAACCCTAACACGAACCCTAACCCGAACCCTAACCCTAACCCTAACCCGAATCCTAACCCTAACCCTAACCCGAAGCCTAAACCGAACCCTAACCCTAACCTTAACCCCTAACCCTAACACGAAACCTAACCCTAACCCTAACCCGAACCCGAACCCTAACCCTGAACCCTAACGCGAACCCGAACCCTAAACCGAACCCTAACCCTAACCCTAATCCGAACCCTAACCCTAAACCTAACCCTAACCCTAACCCGAACCCGAACCCTAACCCGAACCCGAACCCTAATCCTAATCCTAACCCTAACCCGGACACTAACCCTAACCCGAACCCTAACCCTAACCCTAACCCTAACCCGAAACCTAACCCTAACCCCTAACCCTAACCCTAACCCTATCCCGAACCCGAACCCTAACCCGAACCCTAACCCTAACCCTAACCTGAACCCTAACCCTAACCCTAACCCGAACCCTAAAACGAACCCTAACCCTAACACTAACAATAACCCGAACCCGAAACCTAACCCGAACCCACCCCTAACCCGAACCCTAACCCTAAACCGTACCCTAACCCGAACCCTAACCCTAACACTACCCCGAAACCTAACCCTATTCCGAACCCGAAACCTAACCCTAACCCGAAACCTAGCTCTAACCCTAACCCGAACCCTAACCCTAACCCTAACCGGAACCCTAACCGTAACCCAAACCCTAAACCTAACCCTAACCCGAACCCTAACCCTAACACTAACGCGAACCCTAACCCGAACCCTAACCCTAACCCTAACCTGAACACTAACCCCTAACCCTAACCCGAACCCTAACACTAACCCTAACCCTAACCCTAACCCGATCCCTAAAACTAACCCTAATCCGAACCCTAACCCGAACCCTAACCCTAACCCTAACCTGAACACTAATCCCTAACCCTAAAACGAACCCGAACCCTAAACCGAACCATAACCCTAAACCTAACCCCAACCCTAAACCTAACCCTAACCCTAACTCTAACCCGAACTCGAACCCTAACCCTAAACCTAACTCTAATCCTAAACCTAACCCTAACCCGAACCCTAACCCTAACCCGAACCCTAAACCGAACCCTAACCCGAACCCTAAACCTAACCCTAACCCTAAACCTAACCCGAACCCTAACCCTAACCCGAACCCTAACCCTAACCGTAACCCTCACCGTAACCCGAACCCGAACCCTAACCCTAACCCGAAACCTAACCCTAACCCGAACCCTAACCCTATCCCGAACCCTAACCCTAACCCTAAACCTAAACCTAACCCGAACCCTTACCCTAACCCGAACCCTAACCCTAATCCTAACCCTAACCCTAACCCGAAACCTAACCCGCACCCTAACCCGAACCCTAACCCTAACCCTAACACGAACCCTAACCCTAACCATAAACCGAAACCTAAATCGAACCCTAACCCTAACCCTAACCCTAACCCTAACCGTAACCCTAACCCTAACCCGAACCCGAACCCTAACCCAAACCCTAACCCGAACCTGTACCGTAACCCGAACCCTAACCCAAACCCTAACCAGAACCCTAACCCTAACCCGAACTTAACCCTAACCCTAACCCGAACCCTAACCCTAAACCGAACCCTAACCCTAAACCTAACCCTAACCATAACCCGAACCCGAAACCAAACCCGAACCCTAACCCTAACCCTAATCCGAACCCTAACCCTAACCCTAACACTAACCCGAACCCGAACCCTAACCCTAACCCGAACCCTACCCCTAACCCTAACCCTAAACCGAACCCTAAACCTAACCGTAACCCTAACCCGAACCCTAACCCGAAACCTAACCCTAACCCTAACCCGAACCATAACCCTAACCCTAACCCTAACCCGAACCCTAAACCTAACCCTAAACCTAACCCTAACCCTAACCCTAACCCGAACCCTAACCCTAACCTTAACCCTAGCCCTACCACGAACCCTAACCCTAACCCCTAACCCTAACCCTAAACGTAACCCGAACCCTAACTCTAACCCTAACCCTAACCCTATCCCGAACCCGAACCCTAACCCTACCCGAACCCTACCCCTAACCCTAACCCTAAACCGAACCCTAAACCTAACCGTAGCCCTAACCCGAACCCTAACCCGAAACCTAACCCTAACCCAAACCCGAACCATAACCCTAACCCTAACCCTAACCCGAACACTAATCCGAACCCTAAACCTAACCCTAACCCGAACCGTAACCCCTAACCCGAACCCGAACCCGAACCTAAACCCGAACCCTAACCCTACCCCGAACCCTAACCCAAACCATTACCCTAAACCTAACCCGAACACTAACCCTAACCGTAAACCCTAACCCTAACCCGAACCCTAAACCTAACCCTAACCCTAACCCTAACCCGAACCCTAACCCTAACCCTAACCCGAACCCCTAACCCTAACCCGAACCCTAACCCTAACTCGGACCCTAACCCTACCCGAACACTAACCCTAATCCTAACCCTAAACCTAACCCGAAATCTAACCCTAAACCTAACCCTAACCCTAACCCTAACCCTAACCCGAACCCTAACCCGAACCCTAACCCGAACCCTACCCCTAACCCTAACCCTAACCCTAACCCGAACCCTAACCCTAACCCTAACCCGAACCCGAACCCTAACCTGAACCCTAACCCGAACCCTAACCCGAACCCTAACCCGAACCCTAACCCGAACCCTAACCCTAACCCTATTACGAACCCTAACCCGAACCCTAACCCTAACCCGAACCCAAACCCTAACACTAACCCTAACCCTAACCCTAACCCGAACCCTAACCCGAACCCTAACCCCTAAACCTAACCGGAACCCGAACCCTAACCCGAACCCTAACCTAACCCGAACCCGAACCCTAACCCTAACCCTAACCCGAACCCGAACCCGAACCCTAACCCTAACCCTAACCCGAACCCTAACCCTATCCCTAACCCTAACCCTAACCCGAACCCAAACCCTAACCCTAACCCTAACCCGAATCCTAACTCTAACCCGAACCCTAACCCGAACCCTAAACCAAAACCTAACGCAAACCCTAACACTAACCCGAACCCGAACACTAACCCTAACCCGAACCCGAACCCGAACCCTAACCCTAACCCTAACCCGAACCCTAAACCTAACACTAAACCGAACAGGAAACCTAACCCTAACCCTAACCCGAACCCTAACCCTAACCCGAACCCTAACCCTAACCCTAACCCTAACCCGAAACCTAACCCTAACCCTAACCCGACCCCTAAACCGACCCTAACACGAACCTTAACCCTAACCCTAACCCTAACCCTAACCCGAACCCTAACCCTAAACCTAACCCGAACCCTAACCCTAACCCGAACCCTAACCCTTACACTAACCCGAACCCTAACCCTACCCCGAGCCCGAAACCTAACCCTAACCCGAACCCAAACCCTACCCCTAACACTAACCGAAAACCTAAACCTAACCCGAACCCTAACCCTAAACCTACCCCGAAACCTAACCCGAACCATAACCCTAACTCTAACCCGAACCCTAACCCTAACCCGAACCCTAACCCTAACCCTAACCCTAACACGAACCCTAACCCTAACCCTAACCCGAACCTTAACTGTAACCCGAACCCTAACCCTAACCCTAACCCGAACCCTAACCCTAACCCTAACCTGAACACTAACCCCTAACCGTAACCGAACCCGAACCCTAAACCGAACCCTAAACCGAATCCTAAACCTAACTCTAACCCTAACCCTAACCGATTCCTAACCCTAACCCGAACACTAACCCTAACCGTAAACCTCACCCTAGCCAGAACCCGAACCCTAACCCTAACCCGAACCCTAATCCAAACCCGAACCCTAACCCTAACCCGAAACCTAACCCTAACCCTAAACCTAACACTAACCCGAACCCTAACCCTAACCCGAACCCTAACCCTAACACTAACCCGAACCCTAACCCGAACCCTAACCCGAACCCTAACCCTAACCCTAACCCAAACCCTATCCCGAACCCTAACCCGAACCCTAACCCTAACCTTAAACCGAACGCTAACCCTAACCCTAACCCGAACCCTAAATCGAACCCTAAACCTAACCCTAATCCGAACCCTAACCCTAACCCGAACCCTAACCCTAACCCTAACCCGAACCCTAACCCGAACCCTAACCCGAACCCTAACCCTGACCCTAACCCTAACCTCAACCCTAACCCAAACCGTAACCCCAACCTTAACCCGAACGCTAAACCCTAACCCTAACCCGAACCAGAAACCTAACCCGAACCCGAACCCTCACCCTAACCCTAAACCGAACCCGAAACCTAACCCTAACCCGAATCCGAACCCGAAACTTAACGCTAAACCTAACCCGAACCCTAAACCTAACCCTAACCCTAAACCTAACCTGAACCCTAACCCTAACCCTAACCCAAACCCGAACCATAACCCGAACCCTAACCCGAACCCTTACCCTAACCCTAACCCGAAACCTAACCCTAACCCTAACCCGAACCCTAACCCTAAACCTAACCCTAACCCTAACCCAAACCCTAACCCTAAACCTAAACCTAACCCGAACCCGAACCCTAACCCTAACCCTAACCGGAACCCTAACCCTAACCCTCACCCGACCCGAACCCTAACCACTTACCCGAATCCTAACCCTAACCCGAACCCTAACCCTAACCCTAACCCTAACCTGAACACTAATCCATAACCCTAAAACGAACCCGAACCCTAAACCGAACCCTAACCCTAAACCTAACCCGAACCCTAAACCTAACCCTAACCCTAACCCTAACCCGAACTCGAACCCTAACCCTAAACATAACTCTAATCCTAAACCTAACCCTAACCCGTACCCTAACCCTAACCCGAACCCTAAACCCGACCCTAACCCGAACCCTAAACCTAACCCTAATCCTAAACCTAACCCTCACCCTAACCCGAACCCGAACCCTAACCCGAACCCTAACCCTAACCCGAACCCTAACCCTATCCCGAACCCTAACACTAACCCTAAACCTAAACCTAACCCGAACCCTTACCCTAACCCGAACCCTAACCCTAACCCTAACCCTAACCCTAACCCGAACCCTAACCCGAAACCTAACCCGAACCCTAACCCTAACCCTAACACGAACCCTAACCCTAACCCTAAAACCAAACCTAAATCGAACCCTAACCCTAACCCTAATCCTAACCGTAACCCAAACCCTAACCCGAACCCGAACCCTAACCCAAACCCTAACCCGAACCTGTACCGTAACCCGAACCCTAACCCTAACCCTAACCCGAACCCTAACCCTAACCCTAACCCGAACCTAACCCTAACCCTAACCTGAACCCTAACCCTAAACCGAACCCTAACCCTAAACCTAACCCTAACCCTAACCCGAACCCGAAACCTAACCCGAACCCTAACCCTAACCCTAATCCGAAACCTACCCTAACCCTAACCCTAACCCTAACCCGAACCCGAACCCTAAACCTAACCCGAACCCTACCCCTAAACCTAACCCTAACCCGAACCCTAAACCTAACCGTAACCCTAACCCGAACCCTAACCCGAAACCTAACCCTAACCCTAACCCGAACCATAACCCTAACCCTAACCCTAACCCGAACCCTAAACCTAACCCTAAACCTAACCCTAACCCGAACCCTAACCCTAATCCTAACCCGAAACCTAACCCTAACCCTAACCCTAGCCCTAACACGAACCCTAACCCTAACCCCTAACCCTAACCCTAACCCTAAACCTAACCCGAACCCTAACTCTAACCCTAACCCTAACCCTAACCCGAACCCGAACCCTACCCGAACCCTAACCCTAAACCTAATCCGAACCCTAACCCTAAACCTAAACCTAACCCTAACCCGAACCCTAAACCTAACCCTAACCCGAACCCTAACTCCTAACCCGAACCCGAACCCGAACCCAAAACCGAACCCTAACCCTACCCTGAACCCTAACCCAAACCATTACCCTAACCCTAACCCGAACCCTAACCCTAACCCTAACCCTAACCCGAACCCTAACCCTAACCCTAACCCTAACCCGAACCCTAACCCTAACCCTAACCCTAACCCTAACCCGAATCCTAACTCTAACCCGAACCCTAACCCGAACCCTAAACCGAAACCTAACCCGAACCCTAACCCGAACCCTAACCCGAACCCTAACCCTAATCCTAACCCTATTACGAACCCTAACCCGAACCCTAACCCTAACCCGAACCCAAACCCTAACACTAACCCTAACCCTAACCCTAACCCGAACCCTAACCCGAACCCTAACCCCTAAACCTAACCGGAAACCGAACCCTAACCCGAACCCTAACCTAACCCGAACCCGAACCCTAACCCTAACCCTAACCCTAACCCGAACCCGAACCCGAACCCTAACCCTAACCCTAACCCGAACCCTAACCCTATCCCTAACCCTAACCCTAAACCGAACCCTAACCCTAACCCTAACCCTAACCCGAATCCTAACTCTAACCCGAACCCTAACCCGAACCCTAAACCAAAACCTAACGCAAACCCTAACACTAACCCGAAACCGAACACTAACCCTAACCCGAACCCGAACCCGAACCCTAACCCTAACCCTAACCCGAACCCTAAACCTAACACTAAACCGAACAGGAAACCTAACCCTAACCCTAACCCGAACCCTAACCCTAACCCGAACCCTAACCCTAACCCTAACCCTAACCCGAAACCTAACCCTAACCCTAACCCTAACCCTAACCCGAATCCGAAACCTAACCCGAACCCTAACCCTAACCCTAATCCGAAACCTAACCCTAACCCTAACCCTAACCCGAACCCGAACCCTAAACCTAACCCGAACCCTACCCCTAACCCTAACCCTAACCCGAACCCTAAACCTAACCGTAACCCTAACCCGAACCCTAACCCGAAACCTAACCCTAACCCTAACCCGAAACATAACCCTAACCCTAACCCTAACCCGAACCCTAAACCTAACCCTAAACCTAACACTAACCCGAACCCTAACCCTAACCCTAACCCGAAACCTAACCCTAACCCTAACCCTAGCCCTAACACGAACCCTAACCCTAACCCCTAACCCTAACCCTAACCCTAAACCTAACCCGAACCCTAACTCTAACCCTAACCCTAACCCTAACCCGAACCCGAACCCTACCCGAACCCTAACCCTAAACCTAATCCGAACCCTAACCCTAAACCTAAACCTAACCCTAACCCTAAACCTAAACCTAACCCTAACCCGAACCCTAACCCCTAACCCGAACCCGAACCCGAACCCAAAACCGAACCCTAACCCTACCCCGAACCCTAACCCAAACCATTACCCTAACCCTAACCCGAACCCTAAACCTAACCCTAACCCTAACCCGAACCCTAACCCTAACCCTAAACCGAACCCTAACCCTAACCCTAACCCTAACCCTAACCCGAATCCTAACTCTAACCCGAACCCTAACCCGAACCCTAAACCGAAACCTAACCCGAACCCTAACCCTAACCCGAACCCGAACCCTAACACCAACCCGAACCCGAACCCGAACCCTAACCCTAACCCTAACCCTAACCCGAACCCTAACCCTAACCCTAACCTTAACAGGAAACCTAACCCTAACCCTAACCCGAACCCTAACCCTACCCCGAACCCTAACCCTAACCCTAACCCGAACCCTAACCCTAACCCTAACCCTAACCCTAACCGTAACCCTAACCCTAACCCGAACCCGAACCCTAACCCAAACCCTAACCCGAACCTGTACCGTAACCCGAACCCTAACCCAAACCCTAACCCGAACCCTAACCCTAACCCGAACTTAACCCTAACCCTAACCCGAACCCTAACCCTAAACCGAACCCTAACCCTAAACCTAACCCTAACCCTAACCCGAACCCGAAACCAAACCCGAACCCTAACCCTAACCCTAATCCGAACCCTAACCCTAACCCTAACCCTAACCCGAACCCGAACCCTAACCCTAACCCGAACCCTACCCCTAACCCTAACCCTAAACCGAACCCTAAACCTAACCGTAACCCTAACCCGAACCCTAACCCGAAACCTAACCCTAACCCTAACCCGAACCATAACCCTAACCCTAACCCTAACCCGAACCCTAAACCTAACCCTAAACCTAACCCTAACCCTAACCCTAACCCGAACCCTAACCCTAACCTTAACCCTAGCCCTACCACGAACCCTAACCCTAACCCCTAACCCTAACCCTAAACGTAACCCGAACCCTAACTCTAACCCTAACCCTAACCCTATCCCGAACCCGAACCCTAACCCTAACCCGAACCCTACCCCTAACCCTAACCCTAAACCGAACCCTAAACCTAACCGTAGCCCTAACCCGAACCCTAACCCGAAACCTAACCCTAACCCAAACCCGAACCATAACCCTAACCCTAACCCTAACCCGAACCCTAATCCGAACCCTAAACCTAACCCTAACCCGAACCGTAACCCCTAACCCGAACCCGAACCCGAACCTAAACCCGAACCCTAACCCTACCCCGAACCCTAACCCAAACCATTACCCTAAACCTAACCCGAACACTAACCCTAACCGTAAACCCTAACCCTAACCCGAACCCTAAACCTAACCCTAACCCTAACCCTAACCCGAACCCTAACCCTAACCCTAACCCGAACCCCTAACCCTAACCCGAACCCTAACCCTAACTCGAACCCTAACCCTACCCGAACACTAACCCTAATCCTAACCCTAAACCTAACCAAAATCTAAACCTAAACCTAACCCTAACCCTAACCCTAACCCGAACCCTAACCCGAACCCTAACCCGAACCCTACCCCTAACCCTAACCCTAACCCTAACCCGAACCCTAACCCTAACCCTAACCCGAACCCGAACCCTAACCTGAACCCTAACCCGAACCCTAACCCGAACCCTAACCCGAACCCTAACCCGAACCCTAACCCTAACCCTATTACGAACCCTAACCCGAACCCTAACCCTAACCCGAACCCAAACCCTAACACTAACCCTAACCCTAACCCTAACCCGAACCCTAACCCGAACCCTAACCCCTAAACCTAACCGGAACCCGAACCCTAACCCGAACCCTAACCTAACCCGAACCCGAACCCTAACCCTAACCCTAACCCGAACCCGAACCCGAACCCTAACCCTAACCCTAACCCGAACCCTAACCCTATCCCTAACCCTAACCCTAACCCGAACCCAAACCCTAACCCTAACCCTAACCCGAATCCTAACTCTAACCCGAACCCTAACCCGAACCCTAAACCAAAACCTAACGCAAACCCTAACACTAACCCGAACCCGAACACTAACCCTAACCCGAACCCGAACCCGAACCCTAACCCTAACCCTAACCCGAACCCTAAACCTAACACTAAACCGAACAGGAAACCTAACCCTAACCCTAACCCGAACCCTAACCCTAACCCGAAACCTAACCCTAACCCTAACCCTAACCCTAACCCGAAACCTAACCCTAACCCTAACCCGACCCCTAACCCGACCCTAACACGAACCTTAACCCTAACCCTAACCCTAACCCTAACCCGAACCCTAACCCTAAACCTAACCCGAACCCTAACCCTAACCCGAACCCTAACCCTTACACTAACCCGAACCCTAACCCTACCCCGAGCCCGAAACCTAACCCTAACCCGAACCCAAACCCTAACCCTAACACTAACCGAAAACCTAAACCTAACCCGAACCCTAACCCTAAACCTACCCCGAAACCTAACCCGAACCATAACCCTAACTCTAACCCGAACCCTAACCCTAACCCGAACCCTAACCCTAACCCTAACCCTAACACGAACCCTAACCCTAACCCTAACCCGAACCTTAACTGTAACCCGAAACCTAACCCTAACCCTAACCCGAACCCTAACCCTAACCCTAACCTGAACACTAACCCCTAACCGTAACCGAACCCGAACCCTAAACCGAACCCTAAGCCGAATCCTAAACCTAACTCTAACCCTAACCCTAACCGATTCCTAACCCTAACCCGAACACTAACCCTAACCGTAAACCTCACCCTAGCCCGAACCCGAACCCTAACCCTAACCCGAACCCTAATCCAAACCCGAACCCTAACCCTAACCCGAAACCTAACCCTAACCCTAAACCTAACACTAACCCGAACCCTAACCCTAACCCGAACCCTAACCCTAACCCTAACCCGAACCCTAACCCGAACCCTAACCCGAACCCTAACCCTAACCCTAACCCAAACCCTAACCCGAACCCTAACCCGAACCCTAACCCTAACCTTAAACCGAACGCTAACCCTAACCCTAACCCGAACCCTAAATCGAACCCTAAACCTAACCCTAACCCGAACCCTAACCCTAACCCGAACCCTAACCCTAACCCTAACCCGAACCCTAACCCGAACCCTAACCCGAACCCTAACCCTGACCCTAACCCTAACCTCAACCCTAACCCAAACCGTAACCCCAACCTTAACCCGAACGCTAAACCCTAACCCTAACCCGAACCAGAACCCTAACCCGAACCCGAACCCTCACCCTAACCCTAACCCGAACCCGAAACCTAACCCTAACCCGAATCCGAACCCGAAACTTAACGCTAAACCTAACCCGAAACCTAAACCTAACCCTAACCCTAAACCTAACCTGAACCCTAACCCTAACCCTAACCCAAACCCGAACCATAACCCGAACCCTAACCCGAACCCTTACCCTAACCCTAACCCGAAACCTAACCCTAACCCTAACCCGAACCCTAACCCTAAACCTAACCCTAACCCTAACCCAAACCCTAACCCTAAACCTAAACCTAACCCGAACCCGAACCCTAACCCTAACCCTAACCGGAACCCTAACCCTAACCCTCACCCGACCCGAACCCTAACCACTTACCCGAATCCTAACCCTAACCCGAACCCTAAACCTAACCCTAACCCTAACCTGAACACTAATCCATAACCCTAAAACGAACCCGAACCCTAAACCGAACCCTAACCCTAAACCTAACCCGAACCCTAAACCTAACCCTAACCGTAACCCTAACCCGAACTCGAACCCTAACCCTAAACCTAACTCTAATCCTAAACCTAACCCTAACCCGTACCCTAACCCTAACCCGAACCCTAAACCCGACCCTAACCCGAACCCTAAACCTAACCCTAATCCTAAACCTAACCCTCACCCTAACCCGAACCCGAACCCTAACCCTAACCCGAACCCTAACCCTAACCCGAACCCTAACCCTATCCCGAACCCTAACACTAACCCTAAACCTAAACCTAACCCGAACCCTTACCCTAACCCGAACCCTAACCCTAACCCTAACCCTAACCCTAACCCGAACCCTAACCCGAAACCTAACCCGAACCCTAACCCTAACCCTAACACGAACCCTAACCCTAACCCTAAAACCAAACCTAAATCGAACCCTAACCCTAACCCTAATCCTAACCGTAACCCAAACCCTAACCCGAACCCGAACCCTAACCCAAACCCTAACCCGAACCTGTACCGTAACCCGAACCCTAACCCTAACCCTAACCCGAACCCTAACCCTAACCCTAACCCGAACCTAACCCTAACCCTAACCTGAACCCTAACCCTAAACCGAACCCTAACCCTAAACCTAACCCTAACCCTAACCCGAACCCGAAACCTAACCCGAACCCTAACCCTAACCCTAATCCGAAACCTACCCTAACCCTAACCCTAACCCTAACCCGAACCCGAACCCTAAACCTAACCCGAACCCTACCCCTAAACCTAACCCTAACCCGAACCCTAAACCTAACCGTAACCCTAACCCGAACCCTAACCCGAAACCTAACCCTAACCCTAACCCGAACCATAACCCTAACCCTAACCCGAACCCTAAACCTAACCCTAAACCTAACCCTAACCCGAAACCTAACCCTAATCCTAACCCGAAACCTAACCCTAACCCTAACCCTAACCCTATTACGAACCCTAACCCGAACCCTAACCCTAACCCGAACCCAAACCCTAACACTAACCCTAACCCTAACCCTAACCCGAACCCTAACCCGAACCCTAACCCCTAAACCTAACCGGAACCCGAACCCTAACCCGAACCCTAACCTAACCCTAACCCTATCCCTAACCCTAACCCTAACCCGAACCCAAACCCTAACCCTAACCCTAACCCGAATCCTAACTCTAACCCGAACCCTAACCCGAACCCTAAACCAAAACCTAACGCAAACCCTAACACTAACCCGAACCCGAACACTAACCCTAACCCGAACCCGAACCCGAACCCTAACCCTAACCCTAACCCGAACCCTAAACCTAACACTAAACCGAACAGGAAACCTAACCCTAACCCTAACCCGAACCCTAACCCTAACCCGAACCCTAACCCTAACCCTAACCCTAACCCGAAACCTAACCCTAACCCTAACCCGACCCCTAACCCGACCCTAACACGAACCTTAACCCTAACCCTAACCCTAACCCTAACCCGAACCCTAACCCTAAACCTAACCCGAACCCTAACCCTAACCCGAACCCTAACCCTTACACTAACCCGAACCCTAACCCTACCCCGAGCCCGAAACCTAACCCTAACCCGAACCCAAACCCTAACCCTAACACTAACCGAAAACCTAAACCTAACCCGAACCCTAACCCTAAACCTACCCCGAAACCTAACCCGAACCATAACCCTAACTCTAACCCGAACCCTAACCCTAACCCGAACCCTAACCCTAACCCTAACCCTAACACGAACCCTAACCCTAACCCTAACCCGAACCTTAACTGTAACCCGAACCCTAACCCTAACCCTAACCCGAACCCTAACCCTAACCCTAACCTGAACACTAACCCCTAACCGTAACCGAACCCGAACCCTAAACCGAACCCTAAGCCGAATCCTAAACCTAACTCTAACCCTAACCCTAACCGATTCCTAACCCTAACCCGAACACTAACCCTAACCGTAAACCTCACCCTAGCCCGAACCCGAACCCTAACCCTAACCCGAACCCTAATCCAAACCCGAACCCTAACCCTAACCCGAAACCTAACCCTAACCCTAAACCTAACACTAACCCGAACCCTAACCCTAACCCGAACCCTAACCCTAACCCTAACCCGAACCCTAACCCGAACCCTAACCCGAACCCTAACCCTAACCCTAACCCAAACCCTAACCCGAACCCTAACCCGAACCCTAACCCTAACCTTAAACCGAACGCTAACCCTAACCCTAACCCGAACCCTAAATCGAACCCTAAACCTAACCCTAACCCGAACCCTAACCCTAACCCGAACCCTAACCCTAACCCTAACCCGAACCCTAACCCGAACCCTAACCCGAACCCTAACCCTGACCCTAACCCTAACCTCAACCCTAACCCAAACCGTAACCCCAACCTTAACCCGAACGCTAAACCCTAACCCTAACCCGAACCAGAACCCTAACCCGAACCCGAACCCTCACCCTAACCCTAACCCGAACCCGAAACCTAACCCTAACCCGAATCCGAACCCGAAACTTAACGCTAAACCTAACCCGAAACCTAAACCTAACCCTAACCCTAAACCTAACCTGAACCCTAACCCTAACCCTAACCCAAACCCGAACCATAACCCGAACCCTAACCCGAACCCTTACCCTAACCCTAACCCGAAACCTAACCCTAACCCTAACCCGAACCCTAACCCTAAACCTAACCCTAACCCTAACCCAAACCCTAACCCTAAACCTAAACCTAACCCGAACCCGAACCCTAACCCTAACCCTAACCGGAACCCTAACCCTAACCCTCACCCGACCCGAACCCTAACCACTTACCCGAATCCTAACCCTAACCCGAACCCTAAACCTAACCCTAACCCTAACCTGAACACTAATCCATAACCATAAAACGAACCCGAACCCTAAACCGAACCCTAACCCTAAACCTAACCCGAACCCTAAACCTAACCCTAACCGTAACCCTAACCCGAACTCGAACCCTAACCCTAAACCTAACTCTAATCCTAAACCTAACCCTAACCCGTACCCTAACCCTAACCCGAACCCTAAACCCGACCCTAACCCGAACCCTAAACCTAACCCTAATCCTAAACCTAACCCTCACCCTAACCCGAACCCGAACCCTAACCCTAACCCGAACCCTAACCCTAACCCGAACCCTAACCCTATCCCGAACCCTAACACTAACCCTAAACCTAAACCTAACCCGAACCCTTACCCTAACCAGAACCCTAACCCTAACCCTAACCCTAACCCTAACCCGAACCCTAACCCGAAACCTAACCCGAACCCGAACCCTAACCCTAACACAACCCTAACCCTAACCCTAAAACCAAACCTAAATCGAACCCTAACCCTAACCCTAATCCTAACCGTAACCCAAACCCTAACCCGAACCCGAACCCTAACCCAAACCCTAACCCGAACCTGTACCGTAACCCGAACCCTAACCCTAACCCTAACCCGAACCCTAACCCTAACCCTAACCCGAACCTAACCCTAACCCTAACCTGAACCCTAACCCTAAACCGAACCCTAACCCTAAACCTAACCCTAACCCTAACCCGAACCCGAAACCTAACCCGAACCCTAACCCTAACCCTAATCCGAAACCTACCCTAACCCTAACCCTAACCCTAACCCGAACCTGAACCCTAAACCTAACCCGAACCCTACCCCTAAACCTAACCCTAACCCGAACCCTAAACCTAACCGTAACCCTAACCCGAACCCTAACCCGAAACCTAACCCTAACCCTAACCCGAACCATAACCCTAACCCTAACCCGAACCCTAAACCTAACCCTAAACCTAACCCTAACCCGAAACCTAACCCTAATCCTAACCCGAAACCTAACCCTAACCCTAACCCTAGCCCTAACACGAACCCTAACCCTAACCCCTAACCCTAACCCTAACCCTAAACCTAACCCGAACCCTAACTCTAACCCTAACCCTAACCCTAACCCGAACCCGAACCCTACCCGAACCCTAACCCTAAACCTAATCCGAACCCTAACCCTAAACCTAAACCTAACCCTAACCCGAACCCTAAACCTAACCCTAACCCGAACCCTAACCCCTAACCCGAACCCGAACCCGAACCCAAAACCGAACCCTAACCCTACCCTGAACCCTAACCCAAACCATTACCCTAACCCTAACCCGAACCCTAACCCTAACCCTAACCCTAACCCGAACCCTAACCCTAACCCTAACCCTAACCCGAACCCTAACCCTAAACCTAACCCTAACCCTAACCCGAATCCTAACTCTAACCCGAACCCTAACCCGAACCCTAAACCGAAACCTAACCCGAACCCTAACCCGAACCCTAACCCGAACCCTAACCCTAATCCTAACCCTATCACGAACCCTAACCCGAACCCTAACCCTAACCCGAACCCAAACCCTAACACTAACCCTAACCCTAACCCTAACCCGAACCCTAACCCGAAACCTAACCCCTAAACCTAACCGGAAACCGAACCCTAACCCGAACCCTAACCTAACCCGAACCCGAACCCTAACCCTAACCCTAACCCTAACCCGAACCCGAACCCGAACCCTAACCCTAACCCTAACCCGAACCCTAACCCTATCCCTAACCCTAACCCTAAACCGAACCCTAACCCTAACCCTAACCCTAACCCGAATCCTAACTCTAACCCGAACCCTAACCCGAACCCTAAACCAAAACCTAACGCAAACCCTAACACTAACCCGAAACCGAACACTAACCCTAACCCGAACCCGAACCCGAACCCTAACCCTAACCCTAACCCGAACCCTAAACCTAACACTAAACCGAACAGGAAACCTAACCCTAACCCGAACCCGAACCCTAACCCTAACCCGAACCCTAACCCTAACCCTAACCCTAACCCGAAACCTAACCCTAACCCTAACCCGACCCCTAACCTGAACCCTAACACGAACCTTAACCCTAACCCTAACCCTAACCCTAACCCCAACCCTAACCCTAACCCTAAACCGAACCCTAACCCTAACCCGAACCCTAACCCTTACCCTAACCCGAACCCTAACCCTAACCCGAGCCCGAAACCTAACTCTAACCCGAACCCAAACCCTAACCCTAACACTAACCGAAAACCTAAACCTAACCCGAACCCTAACCCTAAACCTACCCCGAAACCTAACCCGAACCATAACCCTAACTCTAACCCGAACCCTAACCCTAACCCGAACCCTAACCCTAACCCGAACCCTAACCCTAACCCTAACCCGAACCTTAACTGTAACCCGAACCCTAACCCTAACCCTAACCCGAACCCTAACCCTAACCCTAACCTGAACACTAACCCCTAACCGTAACCGAACCCGAACCCTAAACCGAACCCTAAACTGAATCCTAAACCTAACTCTAACCCTAACCCTAACCGAATCCTAACCCTAACCCGAACACTAACCCTAACCGTAAACCTCACCCTAGCCCGAACCCGAACCCTAACCCTAACCCGAACCCTAACCCAAACCCGAACCCTAACCCTAACCCGAAACCTAACCCTAACCCTAAACCTAACACTAACCCGAACCCTAACCCTAACCCGAACCCTAACCCTAACCCGAACCCTAACCCTAACCCTAACCCGAACCCTAACCCGAACCCTAACCCTAACCCTAACCCTAACCCTAACCCTAACCCGAACCCTAACCCGAACCCTAACCCTAACCTTAAACCGAACGCTAACCCTAACCCTAACCCGAACCCTAAATCGAACCCTAAACCTAACCCTAACCGAACCCTAACCCTAACCCGAACCCTAACCCTAACCCTAACCCGAACCCTAACCCGAACCCTAACCCTGACCCTAACCCTAACCTCAACCCTAACACAAACCCTAATCCCAACCCTAACCCGAACGCTAAACCCTAACCCTAACCCGAACCAGAACCCTAACCCGAACCCGAACCCTCACCCTAACCCTAACCCGAACCCGAAACCTAACCCTAACCCGAATCCGAACCCGAAACATAACGCTAAACCTAACCCGAACCCTAAACCTAACCCTAACCCTAAACCTAACCTGAACCCTAACCCTAACCCTAACCCAAACCCGAACCATAACCCGAACCCTAACCCGAACCCTTACCCTAACCCTAACCCGAAACCTAACCCTAACCCTAACCCGAACCCTAACCCTAAACCTAACCCTAACCCTAACCCAAACCCTAACCCTAAACCTAAACCTAACCCGAACCCGAACCCTAACCCTAACCTTAACCGGAACCCTAACCCTAACCCTCACCCGACCCGAACCCTAACTCCTTACCCGAATCCTAACCCTAACCCGAACCCTAACCCTAACCCTAACCCTAACCCGAACCCTAAAACTAACCCTAATCTGAACCCTAACCCGAACCCTAACCCTAACCCTAACCTGAACACTAATCCCTAACCCTAAAACGAACCCGAACCCTAAACCGAACCCTAACCCTAAACCTAACCCGAACCCTAAACCTAACCCTAACCCTAACCCTAACCGGAACTCGAACCCTAACCCTAAACCTAACTCTAATCCTAAACCTAACCCTAACCCGAACCCTAACCCTAACCCGAACCCTAAACCCGACCCTAACCCGAACCCTAAACCTAACCCTAATCCTAAACCTAACCCTCACCCTAACCCGAACCCGAACCCTAACCCTAACCCGAACCCTAACCCTAACCCGAACCCTAACCCTATCCCGAACCCTAACCCTAACACTAAACCTAACCCTAACCCGAACCCTAACCCGAACCCTAACCCGAACCCTAACCCTAACCCTAACACGAACCCTAACCCTAACCCTAAACCGAAACCTAAATCGAACCCTAACCCTAACCCTAACACTAACCGTAACCCAAACCCTAACCCGAACCCGAACCCTAACCCAAACCCTAACCCGAACCTGTACCGTAACCCGAACCCTAACCCTAACCCTAACCCGAACCCTAACCCTAACCCTAACCCGAACCTAACCCTAACCCTAACCTGAACCCTAACCCTAAACCGAACCCTAACCCTAAACCTAACCCTAACCCTAACCCGAACCCGAAACCTAACCCGAACCCTAACCCTAACACTAATCCGAAACCTAACCCTAACCCTAACCCTAACCCTAACCCGAACCCGAACCCTAAACCTAACCCGAACCCTACCCCTAACCCTATCCCTAACCCGAACCCTAAACCTAACCGTAACCCTAACCCGAACCCTAACCCGAAACCTAACCCTAACCCTAACCCGAACCATAACCCTAACCCTAACCCTAACCCGAACCCTAAACCTAACCCTAAACCTAACACTAACCTGAAACCTAACCCTAACCCTAACCCGAAACCTAACCCTAACCCTAACCCTAGCCCTAACACGAACCCTAACCCTAACCCCTAACCCTAACCCTAACCCTAAACCTAACCCGAACCCTAACTCTAACCCTAACCCTAACCCTAACCCGAACCCGAACCCTACCCGAACCCTAACCCTAAACCTAATCCACCCTAACCCTAAACCTAAACCTAACCCTAACCCTAAACCTAAACCTAACCCTAACCCGAACCCTAACCCCTAACCCGAACCCGAACCCGAACCCAAAACCGAACCCTAACCCTACCCCGAACCCTAACCCAAACCATTACCCTAACCCTAACCCGAACCCTAACCCGAACCATAAACCGAAACCTAACCCGAACCCTAACCCTAACCCGAACCCGAACCCTAACCCCAACCCGAACCCGAACCCGAACCCTAACCCTAACCCTAACCCTAACCCGAACCCTAACCCTAACCCTAACCTTAACAGGAAACCTAACCCTAACCCTAACCCGAACCCTAACCCTAACCCTAACCCTAACCCTAACCCGAACCCGAACCCGAACCCTAACCCAAACCCTAACCCGAACCTGTACCGTAACCCGAACCCTAACCCAAACCCTAACCCGAACCCTAACCCTAACCCGAACTTAACCCTAACCCTAACCCGAACCCTAACCCTAAACCGAACCCTAACCCTAAACCTAACCCTAACCCTAACCCGAACCCGAAACCAAACCCGAACCCTAACCCTAACCCTAATCCGAACACTAACCCTAACCCTAACCCTAACCCGAACCCGAACCCTAACCCTAACCCGAACCCTACCCCTAACCCTAACCCTAAACCGAACCCTAAACCTAACCGTAACCCTAACCCGAACCCTAACCCGAAACCTAACCCTAACCCTAACCCGAACCATAACCCTAACCCTAACCCTAACCCGAACCCTAAACCTAACCCTAAACCTAACCCTAACCCTAACCCTAACCCGAACCCTAACCCTAACCTTAACCCTAGCCCTACCACGAACCCTAACCCTAACCCCTAACCCTAACCCTAAACGTAACCCGAACCCTAACTCTAACCCTAACCCTAACCCTATCCCGAACCCGAACCCTAACCCTAACCCGAACCCTACCCCTAACCCTAACCCTAAACCGAACCCTAAACCTAACCGTAGCCCTAACCCGAACCCTAACCCGAAACCTAACCCTAACCCAAACCCGAACCATAACCCTAACCCTAACCCTAACCCGAACCCTAATCCGAACCCTAAACCTAACCCTAACCCGAACCGTAACCCCTAACCCGAACCCGAACCCGAACCTAAACCCGAACCCTAACCCTACCCCGAACCCTAACCCAAACCATTACCCTAAACCTAACCCGAACACTAACCCTAACCGTAAACCCTAACCCTAACCCGAACCCTAAACCTAACCCTAACCCTAACCCTAACCCGAACCCTAACCCTAACCCTAACCCGAACCCCTAACCCTAACCCGAACCCTAACCCTAACTCGAACCCTAACCCTACCCGAACACTAACCCTAATCCTAACCCTAAACCTAACCCGAAATCTAACCCTAAACCTAACCCTAACCCTAACCCTAACCCTAACCCGAACCCTAACCCGAACCCTAACCCGAACCCTACCCCTAACCCTAACCCTAACCCTAACCCGAACCCTAACCCTAACCCTAACCCGAACCCGAACCCTAACCTGAACCCTAACCCGAACCCTAACCCGAACCCTAACCCGAACCCTAACCCGAACCCTAACCCTAACCCTATTACGAACCCTAACCCGAACCCTAACCCTAACCCGAACCCAAACCCTAACACTAACCCTAACCCTAACCCTAACCCGAACCCTAACCCGAACCCTAACCCCTAAACCTAACCGGAACCCGAACCCTAACCCGAACCCTAACCTAACCCGAACCCGAACCCTAACCCTAACCCTAACCCGAACCCGAACCCGAACCCTAACCCTAACCCTAACCCGAACCCTAACCCTATCCCTAACCCTAACCCTAACCCGAACCCAAACCCTAACCCTAACCCTAACCCGAATCCTAACTCTAACCCGAACCCTAACCCGAACCCTAAACCAAAACCTAACGCAAACCCTAACACTAACCCGAACCCGAACACTAACCCTAACCCGAACCCGAACCCGAACCCTAACCCTAACCCTAACCCGAACCCTAAACCTAACACTAAACCGAACAGGAAACCTAACCCTAACCCTAACCCGAACCCTAACCCTAACCCGAACCCTAACCCTAACCCTAACCCTAACCCGAAACCTAACCCTAACCCTAACCCGACCCCTAACCCGACCCTAACACGAACCTTAACCCTAACCCTAACCCTAACCCTAACCCGAACCCTAACCCTAAACCTAACCCGAACCCTAACCCTAACCCGAACCCTAACCCTTACACTAACCCGAACCCTAACCCTACCCCGAGCCCGAAACCTAACCCTAACCCGAACCCAAACCCTAACCCTAACACTAACCGAAAACCTAAACCTAACCCGAACCCTAACCCTAAACCTACCCCGAAACCTAACCCGAACCATAACCCTAACTCTAACCCGAACCCTAACCCTAACCCGAACCCTAACCCTAACCCTAACCCTAACACGAACCCTAACCCTAACCCTAACACGAACCTTAACTGTAACCCGAACCCTAACCCTAACCCTAACCCGAACCCTAACCCTAACCCTAACCTGAACACTAACCCCTAACCGTAACCGAACCCGAACCCTAAACCGAACCCTAAACCGAATCCTAAACCTAACTCTAACCCTAACCCTAACCGATTCCTAACCCTAACCCGAACACTAACCCTAACCGTAAACCTCACCCTAGCCCGAACCCGAACCCTAACCCTAACCCGAACCCTAATCCAAACCCGAACCCTAACCCTAACCCGAAACCTAACCCTAACCCTAAACCTAACACTAACCCGAACCCTAACCCTAACCCGAACCCTAACCCTAACCCTAACCCGAACCCTAACCCGAACCCTAACCCGAACCCTAACCCTAACCCTAACCCAAACCCTAACCCGAACCCTAACCCGAACCCTAACCCTAACCTTAAACCGAACGCTAACCCTAACCCTAACCCGAACCCTAAATCGAACCCTAAACCTAACCCTAACCCGAACCCTAACCCTAACCCGAACCCTAACCCTAACCCTAACCCGAACCCTAACCCGAACCCTAACCCGAACCCTAACCCTGACCCTAACCCTAACCTCAACCCTAACCCAAACCGTAACCCCAACCTTAACCCGAACGCTAAACCCTAACCCTAACCCGAACCAGAACCCTAACCCGAACCCGAACCCTCACCCTAACCCTAACCCGAACCCGAAACCTAACCCTAACCCGAATCCGAACCCGAAACTTAACGCTAAACCTAACCCGAAACCTAAACCTAACCCTAACCCTAAACCTAACCTGAACCCTAACCCTAACCCTAACCCAAACCCGAACCATAACCCGAACCCTAACCCGAACCCTTACCCTAACCCTAACCCGAAACCTAACCCTAACCCTAACCCGAACCCTAACCCTAAACCTAACCCTAACCCTAACCCAAACCCTAACCCTAAACCTAAACCTAACCCGAACCCGAACCCTAACCTTTACCCTAACCGGAACCCTAACCCTAACCCTCACCCGACCCGAACCCTAACCACTTACCCGAATCCTAACCCTAACCCGAACCCTAAACCTAACCCTAACCCTAACCTGAACACTAATCCATAACCCTAAAACGAACCCGAACCCTAAACCGAACCCTAACCCTAAACCTAACCCGAACCCTAAACCTAACCCTAAACCTAACCCTAACCCGAACTCGAACCCTAACCCTAAACCTAACTCTAATCCTAAACCTAACCCTAACCCGTACCCTAACCCTAACCCGAACCCTAAACCCGACCCTAACCCGAACCCTAAACCTAACCCTAATCCTAAACCTAACCCTCACCCTAACCCGAACCCGAACCCTAACCCTAACCCGAACCCTAACCCTAACCCGAACCCTAACCCTATCCCGAAACCTAACACTAACCCTAAACCTAAACCTAACCCGAACCCTTACCCTAACCCGAACCCTAACCCTAACCCTAACCCTAACCCTAACCCGAACCCTAACCCGAAACCTAACCCGAACCCTAACCCTAACCCTAACACGAACCCTAACCCTAACCCTAAAACCAAACCTAAATCGAACCCTAACCCTAACCCTAATCCTAACCGTAACCCAAACCCTAACCCGAACCCGAACCCTAACCCAAACCCTAACCCGAACCTGTACCGTAACCCGAACCCTAACCCTAACCCTAACCCGAACCCTAACCCTAACCCTAACCCGAACCTAACCCTAACCCTAACCTGAACCCTAACCCTAAACCGAACCCTAACCCTAAACCTAACCCTAACCCTAACCCGAACCCGAAACCTAACCCGAACCCTAACCCTAACCCTAATCCGAAACCTACCCTAACCCTAACCCTAACCCTAACCCGAACCCGAACCCTAAACCTAACCCGAACCCTACCCCTAAACCTAACCCTAACCCGAACCCTAAACCTAACCGTAACCCTAACCCGAACCCTAACCCGAAACCTAACCCTAACCCTAACCCGAACCATAACCCTAACCCTAACCCTAACCCGAACCCTAAACCTAACCCTAAACCTAACCCTAACCCGAACCCTAACCCTAATCCTAACCCGAAACCTAACCCTAACCCTAACCCTAGCCCTAACACGAACCCTAACCCTAACCCCTAACCCTAACCCTAACCCTAAACCTAACCCGAACCCTAACTCTAACCCTAACCCTAACCCTAACCCGAACCCGAACCCTACCCGAACCCTAACCCTAAACCTAATCCGAACCCTAACCCTAAACCTAAACCTAACCCTAACCCGAACCCTAAACCTAACCCTAACCCGAACCCTAACCCCTAACCCGAACCCGAACCCGAACCCAAAACCGAACCCTAACCCTACCCTGAACCCTAACCCAAACCATTACCCTAACCCTAACCCGAACCCTAACCCTAACCCTAACCCTAACCCGAACCCTAACCCTAACCCTAACCCTAACCCGAACCCTAACCCTAACCCTAACCCTAACCCTAACCCGAATCCTAACTCTAACCCGAACCCTAACCC
The DNA here is from genome assembly GCA_032313775.1 of Urocyon cinereoargenteus. Lineage (NCBI taxonomy): Eukaryota > Metazoa > Chordata > Mammalia > Carnivora > Canidae > Urocyon > Urocyon cinereoargenteus. Next base: position 774,888 of record JAVLSZ010000096.1, on the reverse strand, counting down.
GAACCCTAAACCGAAACCTAACCCGAACCCTAACCCGAACCCTAACCCGAACCCTAACCCTAATCCTAACCCTATTACGAACCCTAACCCGAACCCTAACCCTAACCCGAACCCAAACCCTAACACTAACCCTAACCCTAACCCTAACCCGAACCCTAACCCGAAACCTAACCCCTAAACCTAACCGGAAACCGAACCCTAACCCGAACCCTAACCTAACCCGAACCCGAACCCTAACCCTAACCCTAACCCTAACCCGAACCCGAACCCGAACCCTAACCCTAACCCTAACCCGAACCCTAACCCTATCCCTAACCCTAACCCTAAACCGAACCCTAACCCTAACCCTAACCCTAACCCGAATCCTAACTCTAACCCGAAACCTAACCCGAACCCTAAACCAAAACCTAACGCAAACCCTAACACTAACCCGAAACCGAACACTAACCCTAACCCGAACCCGAACCCGAACCCTAACCCTAACCCTAACCCGAACCCTAAACCTAACACTAAACCGAACAGGAAACCTAACCCTAACCCTAACCCGAACCCTAACCCTAACCCGAACCCTAACCCTAACCCTAACCCTAACCCGAAACCTAACCCTAACCCTAACCCGACCCCTAACCCGAACCCTAACACGAACCTTAACCCTAACCCTAACCCTAACCCTAACCCGAACCCTAACCCTAACCCTAAACCGAACCCTAACCCTAACCCGAACCCTAACCCTTACCCTAACCCGAACCCTAACCCTAACCCGAGCCCGAAACCTAACTCTAACCCGAACCCAAACCCTAACCCTAACACTAACCGAAAACCTAAACCTACCCCGAAACCTAACCCGAACCATAACCCTAACTCTAACCCGAAACCTAACCCGAACCCTAACCCTAACCCTAACCCTAACCCTAACCCTAACCCTAACCCGAACCCTAACCCGAAACCTAACCCGAACCCTAACCCTAACCCTAACCCTAACCCTAACCCTAACCCTAACCCGAACCCTAACCCGAACCCTAACCCTAACCTTAAACCGAACGCTAACCCTAACCCTAACCCGAACCCTAAATCGAACCCTAAACCTAACCCTAACCGAACCCTAACCCTAACCCGAACCCTAACCCTAACCCTAACCCGAACCCTAACCCGAACCCTAACCCGAACCCTAACCCTGACCCTAACCCTAACCTCAACCCTAACACAAACCCTAATCCCAACCCTAACCCGAACGCTAAACCCTAACCCTAACCCGAACCAGAACCCTAACCCGAACCCGAACCCTCACCCTAACCCTAACCCGAACCCGAAACCTAACCCTAACCCGAATCCGAACCCGAAACATAACGCTAAACCTAACCCGAACCCTAAACCTAACCCTAACCCTAAACCTAACCTGAACCCTAACCCTAACCCTAACCCAAACCCGAACCATAACCCGAACCCTAACCCGAACCCTTACCCTAACCCTAACCCGAAACCTAACCCTAACCCTAACCCGAACCCTAACCCTAAACCTAACCCTAACCCTAACCCAAACCCTAACCCTAAACCTAAACCTAACCCGAACCCGAACCCTAACCCTAACCCTAACCGGAACCCTAACCCTAACCCTCACCCGACCCGAACCCTAACTCCTTACCCGAATCCTAACCCTAACCCGAACCCTAACCCTAACCCTAACCCTAACCCGAACCCTAAAACTAACCCTAATCTGAACCCTAACCCGAACCCTAACCCTAACCCTAACCTGAACACTAATCCCTAACCCTAAAACGAACCCGAACCCTAAACCGAACCCTAACCCTAAACCTAACCCGAACCCTAAACCTAACCCTAACCCTAACCCTAACCGGAACTCGAACCCTAACCCTAAACCTAACTCTAATCCTAAACCTAACCCTAACCCGAACCCTAACCCTAACCCGAACCCTAAACCCGACCCTAACCCGAACCCTAAACCTAACCCTAATCCTAAACCTAACCCTCACCCTAACCCGAACCCGAACCCTAACCCTAACCCGAACCCTAACCCTAACCCGAACCCTAACCCTATCCCGAACCCTAACCCTAACCCTAAACCTAACCCTAACCCGAACCCTAACCCGAACCCTAACCCGAACCCTAACCCTAACCCTAACACGAACCCTAACCCTAACCCTAAACCGAAACCTAAATCGAACCCTAACCCTAACCCTAACACTAACCGTAACCCAAACCCTAACCCGAACCCGAACCCTAACCCAAACCCTAACCCGAACCTGTACCGTAACCCGAACCCTAACCCTAACCCTAACCCGAACCCTAACCCTAACCCTAACCCGAACCTAACCCTAACCCTAACCTGAACCCTAACCCTAAACCGAACCCTAACCCTAAACCTAACCCTAACCCTAACCCGAACCCGAAACCTAACCCGAACCCTAACCCTAACCCTAATCCGAAACCTAACCCTAACCCTAACCCTAACCCTAACCCGAACCCGAACCCTAAACCTAACCCGAACCCTACCCCTAACCCTAACCCTAACCAGAACCCTAAACCTAACCGTAACCCTAACCCGAACCCTAACCCGAAACCTAACCCTAACCCTAACCCGAACCATAACCCTAACCCTAACCCTAACCCGAACCCTAAACCTAACCCTAAACCTAACACTAACCCGAACCCTAACCCTAACCCTAACCCGAAACCTAACCCTAACCCTAACCCTAGCCCTAACACGAACCCTAACCCTAACCCCTAACCCTAACCCTAACCCTAAACCTAACCCGAACCCTAACTCTAACCCTAACCCTAACCCTAACCCGAACCCGAACCCTACCCGAACCCTAACCCTAAACCTAATCCACCCTAACCCTAAACCTAAACCTAACCCTAACCCTAAACCTAAACCTAACCCTAACCCGAACCCTAACCCCTAACCCGAACCCGAACCCGAACCCAAAACCGAACCCTAACCCTACCCCGAAACCTAACCCAAACCATTACCCTAACCCTAACCCGAACCCTAACCCTAACCCTAACCCTAACCCGAACCCTAACCCTAAACCTAACCCTAAACCGAACCCTAACCCTAACCCTAACCCTAACCCGAATCCTAACTCTAACCCGAACCCTAACCCGAACCCTAAACCGAAACCTAACCCGAACCCTAACCCTAACCCGAACCCGAACCCTAACCCCAACCCGAACCCGAACCCGAACCCTAACCCTAACCCTAACCCTAACCCGAACCCTAACCCTAACCCTAACCTTAACAGGAAACCTAACCCTAACCCTAACCCGAACCCTAACCCTACCCCGAATCCTAACCCTAACCCTAACCCGAACCCTAACCCTAACCCTAACCCGACCCCTAACCCGAACCCTAACAGGAAACTTAACCCTAACCCTAACCCTAACCCTAATACGAACCCTAACCCTAACCCTAACCCGAACCCTAACCCTAACCCGAACCCTAACCCTTACCCTAACCCGAAACCTAACCCTAACCCGAGCCCGAACCCTAACCCTAACCCTAACCGGAACCCTAACCCTAACCCTAACCCGAACCTGAACCCTAAACCGAACCCTAAAACTAACCCTAACCCTAACCCTAACCCTAACCCGAACCCTAATCCTAACCCTAACCCTAACCCTAACCCTAACCCGAACCCTAAAACTAACCCTAATCCGAACCCTAACCCGAACCCTAACCCTAACCCTAACCTGAACACTAATCCCTAAACCTAAAACGAACCCGAACCCTAAAACGAACCCTAACCCTAAACCTAACCCGAATCCTAAACCTAACCCGAACCCTAACCCTAACCCGAACTCGAACCCTAACCCTAAACCTAACTCTAATCCTAAACCTAACCCTAACCCGAACCCTAACCCTAACCCGAACCCTAAACCGAACCCTAACCCGAACCCTAAACCTAACCCTAACCCTAAACCTAACCCGAAACCTAACCCTAACCCGAACCCTAACCCTAACCGTAACCCTCACCCTAACCCGAACCCTAACCCTAACACGAACACGAACCCTAACCCGAACCCTAACCCTATCCCGAACCCTAACCCTAACCCTAAACCTAAACCTAACACGAACCCTTACCCTAACCCGAACCCTAACCTAACCCTAATCCTAACCCTAACCCGAACCCTAAACCGAACCCTAACCCGAACCCTAACCCTAACCCTAACACGAACCCTAACCCTAACCCAAAACCGAAACCTAAATCGAACCCTAACCCTAACCCTAACCCTAACCGTAACCCTAAAAATAACCCGAACCCGAACCCTAACCCAAACCTTAACCCGAACCTGTACTGTAACCCGAACCCTAACCCTAACCCTAACCCGAACCCTAACCCGAACCCTAACCCGAAACCTAACCCGAACCCTACCCCTAACCCTAACCCTAACCCTAACCCGAACCCGAACCCTAACCTGAACCCTAATCCTAACCGTACCCCGAACCCTAACCCTAACCCGAACACGAACCCTAACCCTAACCCTAACCCTAACCCGAACCCTAACCTTAACCCTAACCCTAACCATAAACCGAACCCTAACCCTAAACCTAACCCTAACCCGAACCCGAACCCTAACCCTAAACGAACCCTAACCCTAAGCCTAACCCTAACCCTAACCCCTAACCCTAACCCTAACCCTAACACTAACCCTAAACCAAACCCGAACCCTAACCCTAACCCGAACCCTAACCCGAACCCTAACCCGAACCCTAACCCTAACCCTAACCCTAAACCTAACCCGAACCCTAACCCGAACCCTAACCCTAACCTTAAACCGAACGCTAAACCTAACCCTAACCCGAACCCTAAATCGAACCCTAACCCTAACCCTAACCCTAACCCGAACCCTAACCCTAACCCTAACCCGAACCCTAACCCTAACCTTAACCCGAACCCTAACCCTAAACCTAACCCTAACCCTAACCCAAACCCTAACCCTAAACCTAAACCTAACCCGAACCCGAACCCTAACCCTAACCCTAACCGGAACCCTAACCCTAACCCTCACCCGACCCGAACCCTAACTCCTTACCCGAATCCTAACCCTAACCCGAACCCTAACCCTAACCCTAACCCTAAACCGAACCCTAAAACTAACCCTAATCTGAACCCTAACCCGAACCCTAACCCTAACCCTAACCTGAACACTAATCCGTAACCCTAAAACGAACCCGAACCCTAAACCGAACCCTAACCCTAAACCTAACCCGAACCCTAAACCTAACCCTAACCCTAACCCTAACCCGAACTCGAACCCTAACCCTAAACCTAACTCTAATCCTAAACCTAACCCTAACCCGAACCCTAACCCTAACCCGAACCCTAAACCCGACCCTAACCCGAACCCTAAACCTAACCCTAAACCTAAACCTAACCCTCACCCTAACCCGAACCCGAACCCTAACCCTAACCCGAACCCTAACCCTAACACGAACCCTAACCCTATCCCGAACCCTAACCCTAACCCTAAACCTAAACCTAACCCGAACCCTTACCCTAACCCGAACCCTAACCCTAACCCTAACCCTAACCCTAACCCGAACCCTAACCCGAACCCTAACCCGAACCCTAACCCTAACCCTAACACGAACCCTAACCCTAACCCTAAACCGAAACCTAAATCGAACCCTAACCCTAACCCTAACACTAACCGTAACCCAAACCCTAACCCGAACCCGAACCCTAACCCAAACCCTAACCCGAACCTGTACCGTAACCCGAACCCTAACCCTAACCCTAACCCGAACCCTAACCCTAACCCTAACCCGAACCTAACACTAACCCTAACCTGAACCCTAACCCTAAACCGAACCCTAACCCTAAACCTAACCCTAACCCTAACCCGAACCCGAAACCTAACCCGAACCCTAACCCTAACCCTAATCCGAAACCTAACCCTAACCCTAACCCTAACCCTAACCCGAACCCGAACCCTAAACCTAACCCGAACCCTACCCCTAACCCTAACCCTAACCCGAACCCTAAACCTAACCGTAACCCTAACCCGAACCCTAACCCGAAACCTAACCCTAACCCTAACCCGAACCATAACCCTAACCCTAACCCTAACCCGAACCCTAAACCTAACCCTAAACCTAACACTAACACGAACCCTAACCCTAACCCTAACCCGAAACCTAACCCTAACCCTAACCCTAGCCCTAACACGAACCCTAACCCTAACCCCTAACCCTAACCCTAACCCTAAACCTAACCCGAACCCTAACTCTAACCCTAACCCTAACCCTAACCCGAACCCGAACCCTACCCGAACCCTAACCCTAAACCTAATCCGAACCCTAACCCTAAACCTAAACCTAACCCTAACCCTAAACCTAAACCTAACCCTAACCCGAACCCTAACCCCTAACCCGAACCCGAACCCGAACCCAAAACCGAACCCTAACCCTACCCCGAACCCTAACCCAAACCATTACCCTAACCCTACCCGAACCCTAACCCTAACCCTAACCCTAACCCGAACCCTAACCCTTACCCTAACCCTAACCCGAACCCTAACCCTAACCCTAACCCTAACCCTAACCCGAATCCTAACTCTAACCCGAACCCTAACCCGAACCCTAAACCGAAACCTAACCCGAACCCTAACCCTAACCCGAACCCGAACCCTAACCCCAACCCGAACCCGAACCCGAACCCTAACCCTAACCCTAACCCTAACCCGAACCCTAACCCTAACCCTAAACTTAACAGGAAACCTAACCCTAACCCTAACCCGAACCCTAACCCTACCCCGAACCCTAACCCTAACCCTAACCCGAACCCTAACCCTAACCCTAACCCGACCCCTAACCCGAACCCTAACACGAAACTTAACCCTAACCCTAACCCTAACCCTAATCCGAACCCTAACCCTAACCCTAACCCGAACCCTAACCCTAACCCGAACCCTAACCCTTACCCTAACCCGAAACCTAACCCTAACCCGAGCCCGAACCCTAACCCTAACCCTAACCGGAACCCTAACCCTAACCCTAACCCGAACCTGAACCCTAACCCGAACCCTAAAACTAACCCTAACCCTAACCCTAACCCTAACCCGAACCCTAATCCTAACCCTAACCCTAACCCTAACCCTAACCCGAACCCTAAAACTAACCCTAATCCGAACCCTAACCCGAACCCTAACCCTAACCCTAACCTGAACACTAATCCCTAACCCTAAAACGAACCCGAACCCTAAAACGAACCCTAACCCTAAACCTAACCCGAATCCTAAACCTAACCCGAACCCTAACCCTAACCCGAACTCGAACCCTAACCCTAAACCTAACTCTAATCCTAAACCTAACCCTAACCCGAACCCTAACCCTAACCCGAACCCTAAACCGAACCCTAACCCGA
>JAVLSZ010000096.1:737500-760000 GCA_032313775.1 Urocyon cinereoargenteus | reverse complement strand
CTAACCCTAACCCTAACGCTAAACCTAACTCGAAACCTAACCCTAACCCTAACTCTAACCCTAAACCTAACCCTAAACCGAACCCTAAACCTAACCCGAACCCTAAACCGAACCCTAAACCGAATCCTAAACCTAACTCTAACCCTAACCCTAAACCGAATCCTAACCCTAACCCGAACACTAACCCTAACCGTAACCCTCACCCTAGCCCGAACCCGAACCCTAACCCTAACCCGAACCCTAACCCTAACCCTAACCCTAACCCTAACCTTAACCCAAACCCTAAACCTAAACCTAAACCTAACCCGAACCCGAAACCTAACCCTAACCCTAACCGGAACCCTAACCCTAACCCTCACCCGACCCGAACCCTAACCCCTTACCCGAATCCTGACCCTAACCCGAACCCTAACCCTAACCCTAACCCTAACCCGAACCCTAAAACTAACCCTAATCCGAACCCTAACCCAAACCCTAACCCTAACGCTAACATGAACACTAATCCCTAACCCTAAAACGAACCCGAACCCTAAACCGAACCCTAACCCTAAACCTAACCCGAACCTAAACCTAACCCTAACCCTAACCCGAACCCGAACTCGAACCCTAACCCTAAACCTAACTCTAATCCTAAACCTAACCCTAACCCGAACCCTAACCCTAACCCGAACCCTAAACCGAACCCTAACCCGAACCCTAAACCTAACCCTAATCCTAAACCTAACCCTCACCCTAACCCGAACCCGAACCCTAACCCTAACCCGAACCCTAACCCTAACCCGAACACTAACCCTATCCCGAACCCTAACCCTAACCCTAAACCTAAACCTAACCCGAACCCTTACCCTAACCCGAACCCTAACCCTAACACTAACCCTAACCCTAACCCGAACCCTAACCCGAACCCTAACCCGAACCCTAACCCTAACCCTAACACGAACCCTAACCCTAACACTAAACCGAAACCTAAATCGAACCCTAACCCTAACCCTAACCCTAACCGTAACCCTAACCCTAACCCGAACCCGAACCCTAACCCAAACCCTAAACCGAACCTGTACCGTAACCCGAACCCTAACCCGAACCCTAACCCGAACCCTACCCCTAACCCTAACCCTAACCCTAACCCGAACACGAACCCTAACCTGAACCCTAATCCTAACCCTAACCCTAACCCTAACCCTAACCCTAATCCCAACCCTAACCCGAACCCTAACCCAAACCCTAAACCGAACCTGTACCGTAACCCGAACCCTAACCCGAACCCTACCCCTAACCCTAACCCTAACCCTAACCCTAATCCCAACCCTAACCCGAACCCTAACCCGAACCCTAACCCGAACCCTAACCCCTAAACCTACCCGGAACCCGAACCCTAACCCGAACCCTAACCTAACCCGAACCCGAACCCTAACCCTAACCCGAACCCGAACCAGAACCCTAAACCTAACCCGAACCCGAACCCGAACCCTAATCCTAACCCGAACCCTAACCCTAACCCTAACCCTAACCCGAACCCGAACCCTAACCCTAACCCTAACCCTAACCCTAACCCTAACCATAACCCGAATCCTAACTCTAACCCGAACCCTAACACGAACCCTAAACCGAAACCTAACCCAAACCCTAACCCTAACCCGAACCCGAACCCTAACCCTAACCCGAACCCGAACCCGAACCCGAAACCTAACCCTAACCCTAACCCGAACCATAACCCTAACCCTAACCCTAACCTGAACCCTAAACCTAACCCTAAAACTAACCCTAACCCGAACCCTAACCCTAACCCTAACCCGAACCCTAACCCTAACCCTAACCCTAGCCCTTCCACGAACCCTAACCCTAACCCCTAACCCTAACCCTAAACCTAACCCGAACCCTAACTCTTATCCTAACCCTAACCCTAACCCGAACCCGAACCCTACCCGAAACCTAACCCTATACCTAATCCGAACCCTAACCCTAAACCTAACCCTAACCCTAAACCGAACCCTAAACCTAACCCTAACCCGAACCCTAACCCCTAACCCGAACCCGAACCCGAACCTAAACCCGAACCCTAACCCTACCCCGAACCCTAACCCAAACCATTACCCTAAACCTAACCCGAACACTAACACTAACACTAACCCTAACCCTAACCCGAACCCGAACCCTAAACCTAACCCTAACCCTAACCCTAACCCTAACCCTAACCCCTAACCCTAACCCTAACCCTAACCCTAACACCTAACCCTAACCCGAAACCTAACCCTAACCCGAACCCTAACCCGAACCCTAACCCGAACCCGAAACCTAACCCTAACCCTAACTCGAACCCTAACCCTAACCCGAACACTAACCCTAATCCTAACCCTAAAACTAACCCGAACCCGAACCCTAAACCTAACCCTAACCCAAACCCCAACCCCAACCCGAACCCTAACCCGAACCCGAACCCTAACCCTAACACGAAACCGAACCCTAACCCTAACCCGAACCCTAACCCTAACCCAAACCCGAACCCTAAACTTAACCCTAACCCTAACCCTAAACCGAACCCTAACCCTAAACCTAACCCTAACCCGAACCCGAACCCTAACCCTAAACGAAACCTAACCCTAACCCTAACCCTAACCCTAACACCTAACCCTAACCCTAACCCTAACACTAACCCTAAACCTAACCCGAACCCTAACCCTAACCCGAACCCTAACCCGAACCCTAACCCGAACCCTAACCCTAACCCTAACCCTAACCCTAACCCGAACCCTAACCCGAACCCTAACCCTAACCTTAAACCGAACGCAAACCCTAACCCTAACCCGAACCCTAAATCGAACCCTAACCCTAACCCTAACCCTAACCCGAACCCTAACCCTAACCCTAACCCGAACCCTAACCCTAACCCTAACCCGAACCCGAACCCTAAACAGAAACCTAACCCTAACCCTAACCCGAACCCTAACCCTAACCCTAAGACGAACCCGAAACCTAACCCTAACCCGAACCCTAAACCTAACCCTAAACCTAACCGAACCCTAACCCTAACCCTAATCCTAACCCGAACCCTAACCATAACCCTAACCCTAACCCGAACCCTAAACCAAACCCTAACCCTAACCCTAAACCGAACCCTAAATCGAACCCTAACCCTAACCCTAACCCTAAACCGAACCCTAACCCTAACCCTAAACCTAACCCGAACCCGAACCCTAACCCTAACCCGCACCCTAAAACGAACCCTAACCCTAACCCTAACACGAACTCTAACCCGAACCCTAACCCTAACCCTAACCCGAAACCTAACCCTAACCCTAACCCGAAGCCTAAACCGAACCCTAACCCTAACCTTAACCCTAACCCGAACCTTAAACCGAACCCTAACCCTAACCCTAATCCGAACCCTAACCCTAACCCTAACCCTAAGCCTAACCCTAACCCTAACCCGAACCCGAACCCTAACCCGAACCGAACCCTAATCCTAATCCTAACCCTAACCTGGACACTAACCCTAACCCGAACCCGAACCCTAACCCTAACACTAACCCGAAACCTAACCCTATTCCGAACCCGAAACCTAACCTTAACCCGAAACCTAGCCCTAACCCTAACCCGAACCCTAACCCTAACCCTAACCGGAACCCTAACCGTAAACTAAACCCTAACACTAACCCTAACCCGAACCCTAACCCTAACACTAACGCGAACCCTAACCCGAACCCTAACCCTAACCCTAACCTGAAAACTAACCCCTAACCCTAACCCGAACCCTAACCCTAACCCTAACCCTAACCCTAACCCGAACCCTAAAACTAACCCTAATCCGAACCCTAACCCGAACCCTAACCCTAACCCAAACCTGAACACTAATCCCTAACCCTAAAACGAACCCGAACCCTAAACCGAACCCTAACCCTAAACCTAACCCGAACCCTAAACCTAACCCTAACCCTAACCCTAACCCGAACTCGAACCCTTACCCTAAACCTAACTCTAATCCTAAACCTAACCCTAACCCGAACCCTAACCCTAACCCGAACCCTAAACCGAACCCTAACCCGAACCTTAAACCTAACACTAACCCTAAACCTAACCCGAACCCTAACCCTAACCCGAACCCTAACCCTAACCGTAACCCTAACCCTAACCCGAACCCGAACCCTAACCCAAACACTAACCCGAACCAGTACCGTAACCCGAAGCCTAGCCCAAACCCTAACCCGAACCCTAACCCTAACCCTAACCCGAACCTAACCCTAACCCTAACCCGAACCCTAACCCTAAACCGAACCCTAACCCTAAACCTAACCCTAACCCTAACCCGAACCCGAAACCTAACCCGAACCCTAACCCTAACCCTAATCCGAACCCTAACCCTAAACCTAACCCTAACCCTAACCCGAACCCGAACCCTAACCCTAAACCGAACCCTACCCCTAACCCTAACCCTAAATCGAACCCTAAACCTAACCGTAACCCTAACCCGAACCCTAACCCGAAACATAACCCTAACCCTAACCCGAACCATAACCCTAACCCTAACCCTAACCTGAACCCTAAACCTAACCCTAAACCTAACCCTAACCCGAACCCTAACCCTAACCCTAACCCGAACCCTAACCCTAACCCTAACCCTAGCCCTACCACGAACCCTAACCCTAACCCCTAACCCTAACCCTAAACCTAACCCGAACCCTAACTCTAATCCTAACCCTAACCCTAACCCGAACCCGAACCCTACCCGAAACCTAACCCTATACCTAATCCGAACCCTAACCCTAAACCTAACCCTAACCCTAAACCGAACCCTAAACCTAACCCTAACCCGAACCCTAACCCCTAACCCGAACCCGAACCCGAACCTAAACCCGAACTCTAATCCTACCCCGAACCCTAACCCAAACCATTACCCTAAACCTAACCCGAACACTAACACTAACACTAACCCTAACCCTAACCCGAACCCGAACCCTAAACCTAACCCTAACCCTAACCCTAACCCTAACCCGAACCCTAACCCTAACCCTAACCCGAACCCCTAACCCTAACCCGAACCCTAACCCTAACTCGAACCCTAACCCTAACCCGAACACTAACCCTAATCCTAACCCTAAATCTAACCCGAAATCTAAACCTAAACCTAACCCTAACCCTAACCATAACCCTAACCCGAACCCTAACCCGAACCCTAACCCGAACCCTACCCCTAACCCTAACCCTAACCCTATCCCGAACCCTAACCCTAACCCGAACCCGAACCCTAACCAGAACACTAACCCTAACCGTACCCCGAACCCTAACCCTAACCCGAACACAAACCCTAAACCTAACCCTAACCCGAACCCTAACCCGAACCCTAACCCTAACCCGAACCCTAAACCTAACCGTAACCCTAACCCGAACCCTAACCCGAAACCTAACCCTAACCCTAACCCGAACCATAACCCTAACCCTAACCCTAACCCGAACCCTAAACCTAACCCTAAACCTAACCCTAACCCGAACCCTAAACCTAACCCGAAACCTAACCCTAACCCTAACCCTAGCCCTAACACGAACCCTAATCCTAACCCCTAAACCTAACCCTAACCCTAAACCTAACCCGAACCCTAACTCTAACCCTAACCCTAACCCTAACCCGAACCCGAACCCTACCCGAACCCTAACCCTAAACCTAATCCGAACCCTAACCCTAAACCTAACCCTAACCCTAACCCGAACCCTAAACCTAACCCTAACCCGAACCCTAACCCCTAACCCGAACCCGAACCCGAACCCAAAACCGAACCCTAACCCTACCCCGAACCCTAACCCAAACCATTACCCTAAACCTAACCCGAACCCTAACCCTAACCCTAACACTAACCCGAACCCTAACCCTAAACCTAACCCGAACCCGAACCCGAACCCTAACCCTAACCCTAACCCTAACCCTAACCCGAATCCTAACTCTAACCCGAACCCTAACCCGAACCCTAAACCGAAACCTAACCCGAACCCTAACCCTAACCCGAACCCGAACCCTAACCCCAACCCGAACCCGAACCCGAACCCTAACCCTAACCCTAACCCTAAACCGAACCCTAACCCTAACCCTAACCCTAACAGGAAACCTAACCCTAACCCTAACCCGAACCCTAACCCTAACACGAACCCTAACCCTAACCTTAACCCGAACCCTAACCCTAACCCTAACCCGACCCCTAACCCGAACCCTAACACGAAACTTAACCCTAACCCTAACCCTAACCCGAACCCTAACCCTAACCCGAACCCTAACCCTAACCCTAACCCTAACCCTAACCCTAACCCGAACCCTAAAACTAACCCTAAACCGAACCCTAACCCGAACCCTAACCCTAACCCTAACCTGAACACTAATCCCTAACCCTAAAACGAACCCGAACCCTAAACCGAACCCTAACCCTAAACCTAAACCGAATCCTAAACCTAACCCGAACCCTAACCCTAACCCGAACTCGAACCCTAACCCTAAACCTAACTCTAATCCTAAACCTAACCCTAACCCGAACCCTAAACCTAACCCGAACCCTAAACCGAACCCTAACCCGAACCCTAAACCTAACCCTAACCCTAAACCTAACCCGAAACCTAAACCTAACACGAACCCTAACCGTAACCGTAACCCTCACCCAAACCCGAACCCGAACCCTAACCCTAACACGAACCCGAACCCTAACCCGAACACTAACCCTATCCCGAACCCTAACCCTATCCCTAAACCTAAACCTAACCCGAACCCTTACCCTAACCCGAACCCTAAACCTAACCCTAATCCTAACCCTAACCCGAACCCTAACCCGAACCCTAACCCGAACCCTAACCCTAACCCTAACACGAACCCTAACCCTAACCCTAAACCGAAACCTAAATCGAACCCTAACCCTAACCCTAACCCTAACCCTAACCCTAACCGTAACCCTAACAATAACCCGAACCCGAACCCTAACCCAAACCCTAACCCGAACCTGTACCGTAAACCGAACCCTAACCCTAACCCTAACCCGAACCCTAACCCGAACCCTAACCCGAACCCTAACCCGAACCCTACCCCTAACCCTAACCCTAACCCTAACCCGAACCCGAACCCTAACCTGAACCCTAATCCTAACCGTACCCCGAACCCTAACCCTAACCCGAACACGAACCCTAACCCTAACCCTAACCCTAACCCGAACCCTAACCCGAAACCTAACCCGAACCCTAACCCGAACCCTAACCCTAACCCTATTCCGAAACCTAACCCGAACCCTAACCCTAACCCGAACCCAAACCCTAACACTAAACCTAACCCTAACCCTAACCCGAACCCTAACCCTAACCCTAACCCTAACCCTAATCCCAACCCTAACCCGAACCCTAACCCGAACCCTAACCCGAACCCTAACCCCTAACCCTAACCGGAACCCGAACCCTAACCCGAACCCTAACCTAACCCGAACCCGAACCCTAACCCTAACCCGAACCCGAACCCGAAACAGAACCCTAAACCTAACCCGAACCCGAACCCGAACCCTAACCCTAACCCGAACCCTAACCCTAACCCTAACCCTAACCCTAACCCTAACCCGAACCCTAACCCTAACCCTAACCCTAACCCTAACCATAACCCGAATCCTAACTCTAACCCGAACCCTAACACGAAGCCTAAACCGAAACCTAACCCAAACCCTAACCCTAACCCGAACCCGAACCCTAACCCTAACCCGAACCCGAACCCGAACCCGAACCCTAACCCTAACCCTAACCCTAACCCGAACCCTAACCCTAACCCTAACCCGTACAGGAAAACTAAACCTAACCCTAACCCGAACCCTAACCCTAACCCGAACCCTAACCCTAACCCTAACCCTAACCCTAACCCTAACCCTAACCCGAACCATAACCCTAAACCTAACCCGACCCCTAACCCGAACCCTAACACGAACCTTAACCCTAACCCTAACCCTAACCCTAACCCGAACCCTAACCCTAACCCTAACCCGAACCCTAACCCTAACCCGAACCCTAACCCTTACCCTAACCCGAACCCTAACCCTAACCCGAGCCCGAAACCTAACCCTAACCCGAACCCAAACCCTAACCCTAACCCTAACTAAAAACCTAAACCTAACCCGAACCCTAACCCTAAACCTACCCTGAAACCTAACCCGAACCCTAACCCTAACTCTAACCCGAACCCTAACCCTAACCCGAACCCTAACCCTAACCCTAACCCGAACCCTAACCCTAACCCTAAACCGAACCTTAACTTTAACCCGAACCCTAACCCTAACCCTAACCCTAACCCTAACCCAAACACTAAAACTAACCCTAACCCGAACCCTAACCCGAACCCTAACCCTAACCCTAACCTGAACACTAACCACTAACCGTAACCGAACCCGAACCCTAACTCTAACCCTAAACCTAACCCTAACCCGAACCCTAAACCTATCCCGAACCCTAAACCGAACCCTAACCCGAACCCTAAACCTAACTCTAACCCTAACCCTAACCGAATCCTAACCCTAACCCGAACCCTAACCCTAACCGTCACCCTCACCCTAGCCCGAACCCGAACCCTAACCCTAACCCGAACCCTAACCCAAACCCGAACCCTAACCCTAACCCGAAACCTAACCCTAACCCTAAACCTAACCCTAACCCGAACCCTAACCCTAACCCGAAACCTAACCCTAACCCTAACCCGAACCCTAACCCGAATCCTAACCCGAACCCTAACCCTAACCCTAACCCTAACCCTAACGCGAACCCTAAAACGAACCCTAACCCTAACCTTAAACCGAACGCTAACCCTAACCCTAACCCGAACCCTAAATCCAACCCTAACCCTAACCCTAACCCGAACCCTAACCCTAACCCGAACCCTAAACTTAACCCTAACCCGAACCCTAACACGAACCCTAAACCGAACCCTAACCCTGACCCTAACCCTAACCCCAACCCTAACCCAAACCCTAACCCCAACCCTAACCCGAACCAGAACCCTAACCCGAACCCGAACCCTAACCCTAACCCGAACCCGAAACCTAACCCTAACCCGAATCCGAACCCGAAACTTAACGCTAAACCTAACCCGAACCCTAAACCTAACCCTAACCCTAACCCTAACCTGAACCCTAACCCTAACCCTAACCCAAACCCGAACCCTAACCCGAACCCTAACCCGAACCCTTACCCTAACCCTAACCCGAAACCTAACCCTATCCCTAACCCGAACCCTAACCCTAACCCTAACCCGAACCCTAACCCGAACCCTAAACCTAAACCTAAACCTAACCCGAACCCGAACCCTAACCCTAACCCTAACCGGAACCCTAACCCTAACCCTCACCCGACCCGAACCCTAACCCTAACCCTAACCCAAACCCGAACCCTAACCCTAACCCGAACCCTAACCCTAACCCGAACCCTAACCCTTACCCTAACCCGAAACCTAACCCTAACCCGAGCCCGAAATCTAACCCTAACCCGAACCCAAACCCTAACCCTAACCCTAACCGAAAACCTAAACCTAACCCGAACCCTAACACTAAACCGACCCCGAAACCTAACCCGAACCCTAACCCAAACCCTAAACCGAACCCTAACCCTAACCCTAACCCTAACCCTAACCCTAACCCAAACACTAAAACTAACCCTAACCCAAACCCTAACCCGAACCCTAACTTTAACCCTAACCTGAACACTAACCCCTAACCGTAACCGAACCCGAACCCTAACCCAAACCCTAACCCTAACCCTAACCCGAACCCTAACCCTAACCCTAACCCTAACGCTAAACCTAACTCGAAACCTAACCCTAACCCTAACTCTAACCCTAAACCTATCCCTAACCCGAACCCTAAACCTAACCCGAACCCTAAACCGAACCCTAACCCGAACCCTAAACCTAACTCTAACCCTAACCCTAACCCGAATCCTAACCCTAACCCGAACCCTAATCCTAACCGTAACCGTCACCCTAGCCCGAACCCGAACCATAACCCTAACCCGAACCCTAACCCAAACCCGAATCCTAACCCTAACCCGAAACCTAACCCTAACCCTAACCCTAACTCGAAACCTAACCCTAACCCTAACCTAACCCTAACCCTAAACCTAACCCTAACCCTAACCCTAAAACGAACCCTAACCCTAACCCTAACCCGAACACTAACCCTAACCCTAAACCTAACCCGAACCCGAACCCTAACCCTAACCCGAACCCTAAAACGAACCCTAACCCTAACCCTAACACGAACCCTAACCCGAACCCTAACCCTACCCTAACCCGAATCCTAACCCTAACCCTAACCCGAAGCCTAAACCGAACCCTAACCCTAACCTTAACCCCTAACCCTAACACGAAACCTAACCCTAACCCTAACCCGAACCCGAACCCTAACCCTGAACCCTAACGCGAACCCGAACCCTAAACCGAACCCTAACCCTAACCCTAATCCGAACCCTAACCCTAAACCTAACCCTAAACCTAACCCGAACCCGAACCCTAACCCGAACACGAACCCTAATCCTAATCCTAACCCTAACCCGGACACTAACCCTAACCCGAACCCTAACCCTAACCCTAACCCTAACCCGAAACCTAACCCTAACCCCTAACCCTAACCCTAACCCTATCCCGAACCCGAACCCTAACCCGAACCCTAACCCTAACCCTAACCTGAACCCTAACCCTAACCCTAACCCGAACCCTAAAACGAACCCTAACCCTAACACTAACCCTAACCCGAACCCGAAACCTAACACGAACCCACCCCTAACCCGAACCCTAACCCTAAACCGTACCCTAACCCGAGCCCTAACCCTAACACTACCCCGAAACCTAACCCTATTCCGAACCCGAAACCTAACCCTAACCCGAAACCTAGCCCTAACCCTAACCCGAACCCTAACCCTAACCCTAACCGGAACCCTAACCGTAACGCAAACCCTAACCCTAACCCTAATCCTAACCCTAACCCGAAACCTAACCCTAACCCCTAACCCTAACCCTAACCCTATCACGAACCCGAACCCTAACCCGAACCCTAACCCTAACCCTAACCTGAACCCTAACCCTAACCCTAACCCGAACCCTAAAACGAACCCTAACCCTAACACTAACCCTAACCCGAACCTGAAACCTAACCCGAACCCACCCCTAACCCGAACCCTAACCCTAAACCGTACCCTAACCCGAACCCTAACCCTAACACTACCCCGAAACCTAACCCTATTCCGAACCCGAAACCTAACCCTAACCCGAAACCTAGCCCTAACCCTAACCCGAACCCTAACCCTAACCCTAACCGGAACCCTAACCGTAACGCAAACCCTAACCCTAACACTAACCCGAACCCTAACCCTAACACTAACGCGAACCCTAACCCGAACCCTAACCCTAACCCTAACCTGAACACTAACCCCTAACCCTAACCCGAACCCTAACCCTAACCCTAACCCTAACCCTAAACCGAACCCTAAAACTAACCCTAATCCGAACCCTAACCCGAACCCTAACCCTAACCCTAACCTGAACACTAATCCCTAACCCTAAAACGAACCCGAACCCTAAACCGAACCCTAACCCTAAACCTAACCCCAACCCTAAACCTAACCCTAACCCTAACTCTAACCCGAACTCGAACCCTAACCTTAAACCTAACTCTAATCCTAAACCTAACCCTAACCCGAACCCTAACCCTAACCCGAACCCTAAACCGAACCCTAACCCGAACCCTAAACCTAACCCTAACCCTAAACCTAACCCGAACCCTAACCCTAACCCGAACCCTAAACCTAACCGTAACCCTCACCGTAACCCGAACCCGAACCCTAACCCTAACCCGAACCCTAACCCTAACCCGAACCCTAACCCTATCCCGAACCCTAACCCTAACCCTAAACCTAAACCTAACCCGAACCCTTACCCTAACCCGAACCCTAACCCTAATCCTAACCCTAACCCTAACCCGAAACCTAACCCGCACCCTAACCCGAACCCTAACCCTAACCCTAACACGAACCCTAACCCTAACCATAAACCGAAACCTAAATCGAACCCTAACCCTAACCCTAACCCTAACCCTAACCGTAACCCTAACCCTAACCCGAACCCGAACCCTAACCCAAACCCTAACCCGAACCTGTACCGTAACCCGAACCCTAACCCAAACCCTAACCCGAACCCTAACCCTAACCCTAACCCGAACCTAACCCTAACCCTAACCCGAACCCTAACCCTAAACCGAACCCTAAACCTAAACCTAACCCTAACCCTAACCCGAACCCGAAACCTAACCCGAACCCTAACCCTAACCCTAATCCGAACCCTAACCCTAACCCTAACCCTAACCCGAACCCGAACCCTAACCCTAACCCGAACCCTACCCCTAACCCTAACCCTAAACCGAACCCTAAACCTAACCGTAACCCTAACCCGAACCCTAACCCGAAACCAAACCCTAACCCTAACCCGAACCATAACCATAACCCTAACCCTAACCCTAACCCGAACCCTAAACCTAACCCTAAACCTAACCCTAACCCTAACCCTAACCCGAACCCTAACCCTAACCCTAACCCTAGCCCTACCACGAACCCTAACCCTAACCCCTAACCCTAACCCTAAACCTAACCCGAAACCTAACTCTAACCCTAACCCTAACCCTATCCCGAACCCGAACCCTAACCCTAACCCGAAACCTACCCCTAACCCTAACCCTAAACCGAACCCTAAATCTAACCGTAACCCTAACCCGAACCCTAACCCGAAACCTAACCCTAACCCTAACCCGAACCATAACACTAACCCTAACCCTAACCCGAACCCTAACCCGAACCCTAAACCTAACCCTAACCCGAACCGTAACCCCTAACCCGAACCCGAACCCGAACCTAAACCCGAACCCTAACCCTACCCCGAACCCTAACCCAAACCATTACCCTAAACCTAACCCGAACACTAACCCTAACCCTAACTCTAACCCTAACCCGAACCCGAACCCTAAACCTAAACCTAACCTTACCCTAACCCGAACCCTAACCCTAACCCTAACCCTAACCCGAACCCCTAACCCTAACCCGAACCCTAACCCTAACCCGAACCCTAACCCTAACCCTAACCCGAACCCGAACCCTAACCTGAACCCTAACCCTAACCGTACCCCGAACCCTAACCCTAACCCGAACACGAACCCTAACCCTAACCCTAACCCTAACCCGAACCCTAACCCGAACCCTAACCCGAACCCTAACCGAACCCTAACCCTAACCCTATTACGAACCCTAACCCGAACCCTAACCCTAACCCGAACCCAAACCCTAACACTAACCCTAACCCTAACCCTAACCCGAACCCTAACCCCTAAACCTAACCGGAACCCGAACCCTAACCCGAACCCTAACCTAACCCGAACCCGAACCCTAACCCTAACCCTAACCCTAACCCTAACCCGAACCCTAACCCTATCCCTAACCCTAACCCTAACCCGAACCCAAACCCTAACCCTAACCCTAACCCGAATCCTAACTCTAACCCGAACCCTAAACCGAACCCTAAACCAAAACCTAACGCAAACCCTAACACTAACCCGAACCTGAACACTAACCCTAACCCGAACCCGAACCCGAACCCTAACCCTAACCCTAACCCGAACCCTAAACCTAACACTAAACCGAACAGGAAACCTAACCCTAACCCTAACCCTAACCCGAACCCTAACCCTAACCCTAACCCTAACCCGAAACCTAACCCTAACCCTAACCCGACCCCTAACCCGACCCTAACACGAACCTTAACCCTAACCCTAAACCTAACCCTAACCCGAACCCTAACCCTAACCCTAACCCGAACCCTAACCCTTACCCTAACCCGAACCCTAACCCTAACCCGAGCCCAAAACCTAACCCTAACCCGAACCCAAACCCTAACCCTAACACTAACCAAAAACCTAAACCTAACCCGAACCCTAACCCTAAACCTACCCCGAAACCTAACCCGAACCATAACCCTAACTCTAACCCGAACCCTAACCCTAACCCGAACCCTAACCCTAACCCTAATCATAACCCGAACCCTAACCCTAACCCTAACCCGAACCTTAACTGTAACCCGAACCCTAACCCTAACCCTAACCCGAACCCTAACCCTAACCCTAACCTGAACACTAACCCCTAACCGTAACCGAACCCGAACCCTAAACCGAACCCTAAACCGAATCCTAAACCTAACTCTAACCCTAACCCTAACCGAATCCTAACCCTAACCCGAACACTAACCCTAACCGTAAACCTCACCCTAGCCCGAACCCGAACCCTAACCCTAACCCGAACCCTAACCCAAACCCGAACCCTAACCCTAACCCGAAACCTAACCCTAACCCTAAACCTAACCCTAACCCGAACCCTAACCCTAACCCGAACCCTAACCCTAACCCTAACCCGAACCCTAACCCGAACCCTAACACGAACCCTAACCCTAACTCTAACCCTAACCCTAACCCGAAACCTAACCCGAACCCTAACCCTAACCTTAAACCGAACGCTAACCCTAACCCTAACCCGAACCCTAAATCGAACCCTAAACCTAACCCTAACCCGAACCCTAACCCTAACCCGAACCCTAACCCTAACCCTAACCCGAACCCTAACCCGAACCCTAACCCGAACCCTAACCCTGACCCTATCCCTAACCTCAACCCTAACCCAAACCGTAACCCCAACCTTAACCCGAACGCTAAACCCTAACCCTAACCCGAACCAGAACCCTAACCCGAACCCTCACCCTCACCCTAACCCTAACCCGAACCCGAACCCTAACCCTAACCCGAATCCGAACCCGAAACTTAACGCTAAACCTAACCCGAACCCTAAACCTAACCCTAACCCTAAACCTAACCTGAACCCTAACCCTAACCCTAACCCAAACCCGAACCATAACCCGAACCCTAACCCGAACCCTTACCCTAACCCTAACCCGAAACCTAACCCTAACCCTAACCCGAACCCTAACCCTAAACCTAACCCTAACCCTAACCCAAACCCTAACCCTAAACCTAAACCTAACCCGAACCCGAACCCTAACCCTAACCCTAACCGGAACCCTAACCCTAACCCTCACCCGACCCGAACCCTAACCCCTTACCCGAATCCTAACCCTAACCCGAACCCTAACCCTAACTCTAACCCAAACCCGAACCCTAAAACTAACCCTAATCTGAACACTAACCCGAACCCTAACACTAACCCTAACCTGAACACTAATCCATAACCCTAAAACGAACCCGAACCCTAAACCGAACCCTAACCCTAAACCTAACCCGAACCCTAAACCTAACCCTAACCCTAACACTAACCCGAACTCGAACCCTAACCCTAAACCTAACTCTAATCCTAAACCTAACCCTAACCCGAACCCTAACCCTAACCCGAACCCTAAACCCGACCCTAACCCGAACCCTAAACCTAACCCTAACCCTAACCTAACCCTAACCCTAACCGGAACCCGAAACCTAACCCGAACCCTAACCCTAACCCTAATCCGAAACCTATCCCTAACCCTAACCCTAACCCTAACCCGAACCCGAACCCTAAACCTAACCCGAACCCTACCCCTAACCCTAACCCTAACCCGAACCCTAAACCTAACCGTAACCCTAACCCGAACCCTAACCCGAAACCTAACCCTAACCTTAACCCGAACCATAACCCTAAGCCTAACCCTTACCCGAACCCTAAACCTAACCCTAAACCTAACCCTAACCGGAACCCTAACCCTAACCCTAACCCGAAACCTAACCCTAAACCTAACCCTAGCCCTAACACGAACCCTAACCCTAACCCCTAACCCTAACCCTAACCCTAAACCTAACCCGAACCCTAACTCTAACCCTAACCCTAACCCTAACCCGAACCCGAACCCTACCCGAACCCTAACCCTAAACCTAATCCGAACCCTAACCCTAAACCTAAACCTAACCCAAACCCGAACCCTAAACCTAACCCTAACCCGAACCCTAACCCCTAACCCGAACCCGAACCCGAACCCAAAACCGAACCCTAACCCTACCCCGAACCCTAACCCAAACCATTACCCTAACCCTAACCCGAACCCTAACCCTAACCCTAACCCTAACCCGAACCCTAACCCTAACCCTAACCCTATCCCGAACCCTAACCCTAACCCTAACCCTAACCCTAACCCGAATCCTAACTCAAACCGAACCCTAACCCGAACCCTAAACCGAAACCTAACCCGAACCCTGACCCGAACCCTAACTCGAACCCTAACCCGAACCCTAACCCTAACCCTATTACGAACCCTAACCCGAACCCTAACCCTAACCCGAACCCAAACCCTAACACTAACCCTAACCCTAACCCTAACCCGAACCCTAACCCGAACCCTAACCCCTAAACCTAACCGAAACCCGAACCCTAACCCGAACCCTAACCTAACCCGAACCCGAACCCTAACCCTAACCCTAACCCGAACCCGAACCCGAACCCTAACCCTAACCCTAACCCGAACCCTAACCCTATCCCTAACCCTAACCCTAACCCGAACCCTAACCCTAACCCTAACCCTAACCCGAATCCTAACTCTAACCCGAACCCTAACCCGAACCCTAAACCAAAACCTAACGCAAACCCTAACACTAACCCGAACCCGAACACTAACCCTAACCCGAACCCGAAACCGAACCCTAACCCTAACCCTAACCCGAACCCTAAACCTAACACTAAACCGAACAGGAAACCTAACCCTAACCCTAACCCGAACCCTAAACCTAACCCGAACCCTAGCCCTAACCCTAACCCTAACCCGAAACCTAACCCTAACCCTAACCCGACCCCTAACCCGAACCCTAACACGAACCTTAACCCTAACCCTAACCCTAACCCTAACCTGAAACCTAACCCTAACCCTAACCCGAACCCTAACCCTAACCCGAACCCTAACCCTTACCCTAACCCGAACCCTAACCCTAACCCGAGCCCGAAACCTAACTCTAACCCGAACCCAAACCCTAACCCTAACACTAACCGAAAACCTAAACCTAACCCGAACCCTAACCCTAAACCTACCCCGAAACCTAACCCGAACCATAACCCTAACTCTAACCCGAACCCTAACCCTAACCCGAACCCTAACCCTAACCCGAACCCTAACCCTAACCCTAACCCGAACCTTAACTGTAACCCGAACCCTAACCCTAACCCTAACCCGAACCCTAACCCTAACCCTAACCTGAACACTAACCCCTAACCGTAACCGAACCCGAACCCTAAACCGAACCCTAAACCGAATCCTAAACCTAACTCTAACCCTAACCCTAACCGAATCCTAACCCTAACCCGAACACTAACCCTAACCGTAAACCTCACCCTAGCCCGAACCCGAACCCTAACCCTAACCCGAACCCTAACCCAAACCCGAACCCTAACCCTAACCCGAAACCTAACCCTAACCCTAAACCTAACCCTAACCCGAACCCTAACCCTAACCCTAACCCGAACCCTAACCCGAACCCTAACCCTAACCTTAAACCGAACGCTAACCCTAACCCTAACCCGAAACCTAAATCGAACCCTAAACCTAACCCTAACCCGAACCCTAACCCTAACCCGAACCCTAACCCGAACCCTAACCCGAACCCTAACCCGAACCCTAACCCGAACCCTAACGCTGACCCTAACCCTAACCTCAACCCTAACCCAAACCCTAACCCCAACCCTAACCCGAACGCTAAACCCTAACCCTAACCCGAACCAGAACCCTAACCCGAACCCGAACCCTCACCCTAACCCTAACCCGAACCCGAAACCTAACCCTAACCCGAATCCGAACCCGAAACTTAACGCTAAACCTAACCCGAACCCAAACCTAACCCTAAACCTAAACCTAACCTGAACCCTAACCCTAACCCTAACCCAAACCCGAACCATAACCCGAACCCTAACCCGAACCCTTACTCTAACCCTAACCCGAAACCTAACCCTAACCCTAACCCGAACCCTAACCCTAAACCAAAACCTAACCCTAACCCAAACCCTAACCCTAACCTAAACCTAACCCGAACCCGAACCCTAACCCTAACCCTAACCGGAACCCTAACCCTAACCCTCACCCGACCCGAACCCTAACTCCTTACCCGAATCCTAACCCTAACCCGAACCCTAACCCTAACCCTAACCCTAACCCGAACCCTAAAACTAACCCTAATCTGAACCCTAACCCGAAACCTAACCCTAACCCTAACCTGAACGCTAATCCCTAACCCTAAAACGAACCCGAACCCTAAACCGAACCCTAACCCTAAACCTAACCCGAACCCTAAACCTAACCCTAACCCTAACCCTAACCCGAACTCGAACCCTAACCCTAAACCTAACTCTAATCCTAAACCTAACCCTAACCCGAACCCTAACCCTAACCCGAACCCTAAACCCGACCCTAACCCGAACCCTAAACCTAACCCTAATCCTAAACCTAACCCTCACCCTAACCCGAACCCGAACCCTAACCCTAACCCGAACCCTAACCCTAACCCGAACCCTAACCCTATCCCGAACCCTAACCCTAACCCTAAACCTAAACCTAACCCGAACCCTTACCCTAACCCGAACCCTAACCCTAACCCTAACCCTAACCCTAACCCGAACCCTAACCCGAACCCTAACCCGAACCCTAACCCTAACCCTAACACGAACCCTAACCCTAACCCTAAACCGAAACCTAAATCGAACCCTAACCCTAACCCTAACCCTAACCGTAACCCAAACCCTAACCCGAACCCGAACCCTAACCCAAACCCTAACCCGAACCTGTACCGTAACCCGAACCCTAACCCTAACCCTAACCCGAACCCTAACCCTAACCCTAACCCGAACCTAACCCTAACCCTAACCTGAACCCTAACCCTAAACCGAACCCTAACCCTAAACCTAACCCTAACCCTAACCCGAACCCGAAACCTAACCTGAACCCTAACCCTAATCCGAAACCTAACCCTAACCCTAACCCTAACCCTAACCCGAACCCGAACCCTAAACCTAACCCGAACCCTACCCCTAACCCTAACCCTAACCCGAACCCTAAACCTAACCGTAACCCTAACCCGAACCCTAACCCGAAACCTAACCCTAACCCTAACCCGAACCATAACCCTAACCCTAACCCTAACCCAAAACCTAAACCTAACCCTAAACCTAACCCTAACCCGAACCCTAACCCTAACCCTAACCCGAAACCTAACCCTAACCCTAACCCTAGCCCTAACACGAACCCTAACCCTAACCCCTAACCCTAACCCTAACCCTAAACCTAACCCGAACCCTAACTCTAACCCTAACCCGAACCCTAACCCGAACCCGAACCCTACCCGAACCCTAACCCTAAACCTAATCCGAACCCTAACCCTAAACCTAAACCTAACCCTAACCCTAAACCTAAACCTAACCCTAACCCGAACCCTAACCCCTAACCCGAACCCGAACCCGAACCCAAAACCGAACCCTAACCCTACCCCGAACCCTAACCCAAACCATTACCCTAACCCTAACCCGAACCCTAACCCTAACCCTAACCCTAACCCGAACCCTAACCCTAACCCTAACCCTAAACCGAACCTTAACACTAACCCTAACCCTAACCCTAACCCGAGTCCTAACTCTAACCCGAACCCTAACCCGAACCCTAAACCGAAACCTAACCCGAACCCTAACCCTAACCCGAACCCGAACCCTAACCCCAACCCTAACCCTTACCCGAACCCTAACCCTAACCCTAACCCTAACCCGAACCCTAACCCTAACCCTAACCTTAACAGGAAACCTAACCCTAACCCTAACCCGAACCCTAACCCTAAACCGAACCCTAACCCTAACCCTAACCCGAACCCTAACCCTAACCCTAACCCGACCCCTAACCCGAACCCTAACACGAAACTTAACCCTAACCCTAACCCTAACCCTAATCCGAACCATAACCCTAACCCTAACCCGAACCCTAACCCTAACCCGAACCCTAACCCTTACCCTAACCCGAAACCTAACCCTAACACGAGCCCGAACCCTAACCCTAACCCTAACCGGAACCCTAACCCTAACCCTAACCCGAACCTGAACCCTAACCCGAACCCTAAAACTAACCCTAACCCTAACCCTAACCCTAACCCGAACCCTAATCCTAACCCTAACCCTAACCCTAACCCTAACCCGAACCCTAAAACTAACCCTAATCCGAACCCTAACCCGAACCCTAACCCTAACCCTAACCTGAACACTAATCACTAACCCTAAAACGAACCCGAACCCTAAAACGAACCCTAACCCTAAACCTAACCCGAATCCTAAACCTAACCCGAACCCTAACCCTAACCCGAACTCGAACCCTAACCCTAAACCTAACTCTAATCCTAAACCTAACCCTAACCCGAACCCTAACCCTAACCCGAACCCTAAACCGAACCCTAACCCGAACCCTAATCCTAACCCTAACCCTAAACCTAACCCGAAACCTAATCCTAACCCGAACCCTAACCCTAACCGTAACCCTCACCCTAACCCGAACCCTAACCCTAACACGAACACGAACCCTAACCCGAACCCTAACACTATCCCGAACCCTAACCCTAACCCTAAACCTAAACCTAACCCGAACCCTTACCCTAACCCGAACCCTAACCTAACCCTAATCCTAACCCTAACCCGAACCCTAACCCGAACCCTAACCCGAACCCTAACCCTAACCCTAACACGAACCCTAACCCTAACCCTAAACCGAAACCTAAATCGAACCCTAACCCTAACCCTAACCCTAACCGTAACCCTAATAACCCGAACCCGAACCCTAACCCAAACCCTAACCCGAACCTGTACCGTAACCCGACCCCTAACCCTAACCCTAACCCGAACCCTAACCCGAACCCTAACCCGAAACCTAACCTGAACCCTACCCCTAACCCTAACCCTAACCCTAACCCGAACCCGAACCCTAACCTGAACCCTAATCCTAACCGTACCCCGAACCCTAACCCTAACCCGAACACGAACCCTAACCCTAACCCTAACCCTAACCCGAACCCTAACCTTAACCCTAACCCTAACCCTAAACCGAACCCTAACCCTAAACCTAACCCTAACCCGAACCCGAACCCTAACCTTAACCCTAACCCTAACCCTAAACCGAACCCTAACCCTAACCCTAACCCTAACCCTAACCCGAACCCTAACCTTAACCCTAACCCTAACCCTAAACCGAACCCTAACCCTAAACCTAACCCTAACCCTAACCCGAACCCTAACCTTAACCCTAACCCTAACCCTAAACCGAACCCTAACCCTAAACCTAACCCTAACCCTAAACCGAACCCTAACCCTAAACCGAACCCTAACCCGAACCCTAATCCGAACCCTAACCCGAACCCTAACCCTAACGCTAACCTGAACACTAATCCCTAACCCTAAAACGAACCCGAAACCTAAACCGAACCCTAACCCTAAACCTAACCCGAACCTAAACCTAACCCTAACCCTAACCCGAACCCGAACTCGAACCCTAACCCTAAACCTAACTCTAATCCTAAACCTAACCCTAACCCGAACCCTAACCCTAACCCGAACCCTAAACCGAAACCTAACCTGAACCCTAAACCTAACACTAATCCTAAACCTAACCCTCACCCTAACCCGAACCCGAACCCTAACCCTAACCCGAACCCTAACACTAACCCGAACACTAACCCTATCCCGAACCCTAACCCTAACCCTAAACCTAAACCTAACCCGAACCCTTACCCTAACCCCAACCCTAACCCTAACCCTAACCCTAACCCTAACCCGAACCCTAACCCGAACCCTAACCCGACCCTAACCCTAACCCTAACACGAACCCTAACCCTAACCCTAAACCGAAACCTAAATCGAACCCTAACCCTAACCCTAACCCTAACCGTAACCCTAACCCTAACCCGAACCCGAACCCTAACCCAAACCCTAACCCGAACCTGTACCGTAACCCGAACCCTAACCCGAACCCTAACCCGAACCCTACCCCTAACCCTAACCCTAACCCTAACCCGAACCCGAACCCTAACCTGAACCCTAATCCTAACCGTACCCCGAACCCTAACCCTAACCCGAACACGAACCCTAACCCTAACCCTAACCCTAACCCGAACCCTAACCCGAACCCTAACCCGAACCCTAACCCGAACCCTAACCCTAACGCTATTCCGAACCCTAACCCGAACCCTAACCCTAACCCGAACCCAAACCCTAACACTAAACCTAACCCTAACCCTAACCCGAACACTAACCCTAACCCTAACCCTAACCCTAATCCCAACCCTAACCCGAACCCTAACCCGAACACTAACCCGAACCCTAACCCCTAACCCTACCCGGAACCCGAACCCTAACCCGAACCCTAACCTAACCATAACCCGAACCCTAACCCTAACCCGAACCAGAACCAGAACCCTAAACCTAACCCGAACCCGAACC
>JAVLSZ010000096.1:720000-732500 GCA_032313775.1 Urocyon cinereoargenteus | reverse complement strand
AACGAACCCGAACCCTAAACCGAACCCTAACCCTAAACCTAACCCCAACCCTAAACCTAACCCTAACCCTAACTCTAACCCGAACTCGAACCCTAACCCTAAACCTAACTCTAATCCTAAACATAACCCTAACCCGAACCCTAACACTAACCCGAACCCTAAACCGAACCCTAACCCGAACCCTAAACCTAACCCTAACCCTAAACCTAACCCGAACCCTAACCCTAACCCGAACCCTAACCCTAACCGTAACCCTCACCGTAACCCGAACCGAACCCTAACCCTAACCCGAACCTTAATCCTAACCCGAACCATAACCCTATCCCGAACCCTAACCCTAACCCTAAACCTAAACCTAACCCGAACCCTTACCCTAACCCGAACCCTAACCCTAATCCTAACCCTAACCCTAACCCGAAACCTAACCCGCACCCTACCGCGAACCCTAACCCTAACCCTAACCCGAACCCTAACCTGAACCCTAACCCTAACCGTACCCCGAACCCTAACCCTAACCCGAACCCGAACACTAACCCGAACCCTAACCCTAACCCTATTACGAAACCTAACCCGAAACCTAACACTAACCCGAACCCAAACCCTAACACTAACCCTAACCCTAACCCTAACCCGAACCCTAACCCGAGCCCTAACCCCTAAACCTAACCGGAACCCGAACCCTAACCCGAACCCTAACCTAACCCGAACCCGAAACATAACCCTAACCCTAACCCGAACCCGAACCCGAACCCTAACCCTAACCCTAACCCGAACCCTAACCCTATCCCTAACCCTAACCCTAACCCGAACCCTAACCCTAACCCTAACCCTAACCCTAACCCTAACCCTAACCCGAATCCTAACTCTAACCCGAACCCTAACCCGAACCCTAAACCAAAACCTAACGCAAACAGTAACACTAACCCGAACCCGAACACTAACCCTAACCCGAACCGGAACCCGAACCCTAACCCTAACCCTAACCCGAACCCTAAACCTAACACTAAACCAAACAGGAA
Source organism: Urocyon cinereoargenteus (assembly GCA_032313775.1). Taxonomy (NCBI): domain Eukaryota; kingdom Metazoa; phylum Chordata; class Mammalia; order Carnivora; family Canidae; genus Urocyon; species Urocyon cinereoargenteus. The sequence goes on along the minus strand of JAVLSZ010000096.1, from coordinate 731,481 downwards.
ACCTAACCCTAACCCTAACCCGAACCCTAACCCTAACCCGAACCCTAACCCTAACCCTAACCCTAACCCGAAACCTAACCCTAACCCTAACCCGACCCCTAACCCGAACCCTAACACGAACCTTAACCCTAACCCTAACCCTAACCCTAACCCGTACCCTAACCCTAACCCTAACCCGAACCCTAACCCTAACCCGAACCCTAACCCTTACCCTAACCCGAACCCTAACCCTAACCCGAGCCCGAAACCTAACCCTAACCCGAACCCAAACCCTAACCCTAACACTAACCGAAAACCTAAACCTAACCCGAACCCTAACCCTAAACCTACCCCGAAACCTAACCCGAACCATAACCCTAACTCTAACCCGAACCCTAACCCTAACCCGAACCCTAACCCTAACCCTAACCCGAACCCTAACCCTAACCCTAACCCGAACCTTAACTGTAACCCGAACCCTAACCCTAACCCTAACCCGAACCCTAACCCTAACCCTAACCTGAACACTAACCCCTAACCGTAACCGAACCCGAACCCTAAACCGAACCCTAAACCGAATCCTAAACGTAACTCAAACCCTAACCCTAACCCGAATCCTAACCCTAACCCGAACACTAACCCTAACCGTAACCCTCACCCTAGCCCGAACCCGAACCCTAACCCTAACCCGAACCCTAACCCTTACCCTAACCCGAAACCTAACCCTAACACGAGCCCGAACCCTAACCCTAACCCTAACCGGAACCCTAACCCTAACCCTAACCCGAACCTGAACCCTAACCCGAACCCTAAAACTAACCCTAACCCTAACCCTAACCCTAACCCGAACCCTAATCCTAACCCTAACCCTAACCCTAACCCTAACCCGAACCCTAAAACTAACCCTAATCCGAACCCTAACCCGAACCCTAACCCTAACCCTAACCTGAACACTAATCACTAACCCTAAAACGAACCCGAACCCTAAAACGAACCCTAACCCTAAACCTAACCCGAATCCTAAACCTAACCCGAACCCTAACCCTAACCCGAACTCGAACCCTAACCCTAAACCTAACTCTAATCCTAAACCTAACCCTAACCCGAACCCTAACCCTAACCCGAACCCTAAACCGAACCCTAACCCGAACCCTAATCCTAACCCTAACCCTAAACCTAACCCGAAACCTAATCCTAACCCGAACCCTAACCCTAACCGTAACCCTCACCCTAACCCGAACCCTAACCCTAACACGAACACGAACCCTAACCCGAACCCTAACACTATCCCGAACCCTAACCCTAACCCTAAACCTAAACCTAACCCGAACCCTTACCCTAACCCGAACCCTAACCTAACCCTAATCCTAACCCTAACCCGAACCCTAACCCGAACCCTAACCCGAACCCTAACCCTAACCCTAACACGAACCCTAACCCTAACCCTAAACCGAAACCTAAATCGAACCCTAACCCTAACCCTAACCCTAACCGTAACCCTAATAACCCGAACCCGAACCCTAACCCAAACCCTAACCCGAACCTGTACCGTAACCCGAACCCTAACCCTAACCCTAACCCGAACCCTAACCCGAACCCTAACCCGAAACCTAACCTGAACCCTACCCCTAACCCTAACCCTAACCCTAACCCGAACCCGAACCCTAACCTGAACCCTAATCCTAACCGTACCCCGAACCCTAACCCTAACCCGAACACGAACCCTAACCCTAACCCTAACCCTAACCCGAACCCTAACCTTAACCCTAACCCTAACCCTAAACCGAACCCTAACACTAAACCTAACCCTAACCCGAACCCGAACCCTAACCCTAAACGAACCCTAACCCTAACCCTAACCCTAACCCTAACCCCTAACACTAACCCTAACCCTAACACTAACCCTAAACCTAACCCGAACCCTAACCCTAACCCGAACCCTAACCCGAACCCTAACCCGAACCCTAACCCTAACCCTAACCCTAAACCTAACCCGAACCCTAACCCGAACCCTAACCCTAACCTTAAACCGAACGCTAACACTAACCCTAACCCGAACCCTAAATCGAACCCTAACCCTAACCCTAATCCTAACCCGAACCCTAACCCTAACCCTAACCCGAACCCTAACCCTAACCCTAACCCGAACCCGAACCCTAAACCGAAACCTAACCCTAACCCTAACCCGAACCCTAACCCTAACCCTAACCCTAAGACGAACCCGAAACCTAACCCTAACCCGAACCCTAAACCTAACCCTAACCCTAACCCGAACCCTAACCCTAACCCTAATCCTAACCCGACCCCTAACCCTAACCCTAACCCTAACCCGAACCCTAAACCGAACCCTAACCCTAACCCTAAACCGAACCCTAAATCGAACCCTAACCCTAACCCTAACCCTAAACCGAACCCTAACCCTAACCCTAAACTTAACCCGACCCGAACCCTAACCCTAACCCGAACCCTAAAACGAACCCTAACCCTAACCCTAACACGAACACTAACCCGAACCCTAACCCTAACCCTAACCCGAAACCTAACCCTAACCCTAACCCGAAGCCTAAACCGAACCCTAACCCTAACCTTAACCCTAACCCGAACCCTAAACCGAACCCTAACCCTAACCCTAATCCGAACCCTAACCCTAACCCTAACCCTAACCCTAACCCGAACCTGAACCCTAACCCGAACCGAACCCTAATCCTAAACCTAACCCTAACCGTAACCCTAACCCTAACCCGAACCCGAACCATAACCCAAACCCTAACCCGAACCTGTACCGTAACCCGAACCCTAACCCAAACCCTAACCCGAACCCTAACCCTAACCCTAACCCGAACCTAACCCTAACCCTAAGCCGAACCCTAACCCTAAACCGAACCCTAACCCTAAACCTAACCCTAACCCTAACCCGAACCCGAAACCTAACCCGAACCCTAACCCTAACCCTAATCCGAACCCTAACCCTAACCCTAACCCTAACCCTAACACGAACCCGAACCCTAACCCTAACCCGAACCCTACCCCTAACCCTAACCCTAAACCGAACCCTGAACCTAACCGTAACCCTAACCCGAACACTAACCCGAAACATAACCCTAACCCTAACCCGAACCATAACCCTAACCCTAACCCTAACCTGAACCCTAAACCTAACCCTAAACCTAACCCTAACCCGAACCCTAACCCTAACCCTAACCCGAACCCTAACCCTAACCCTAACCCTAGCCCTACCACGAACCCTAACCCTAACCCTTAACCCTAACCCTAAACCTAACCCGAACCCTAACTCTAATCCTAACCCTAACCCTAACCCGAACCCGAACCCTACCCGAACCCTAACCCTATACCTAATCCGAACCCTAACCCTAAACCTAACCCTAACCCTAAACCGAACCCTAAACCTAACCCTAACCCGAACCCTAACCCCTAACCCGAACCCGAACCCGAACCTAAACCCGAACCCTAACCCTACCCCGAAACCTAACCCAAACCATTACCCTAAACCTAAACCGAACACTAACACTAACCCTAACCCTAACCCTAACCCGAACCCGAACCCTAAACCTAACCCTAACCCTAACCCTAACCCGAACCCTAACCCTAACCCTAACCCGAACCCCTAACCCTAACCCGAACCCTAACCCTAACTCGAACCCTAACCCTAACCCGAACACTAACCCTAATCCTAACCCTAAACCTAAACCGAAATCTAAACCTAAACCTAACCCTAACCCTAACCCTAACCCTAACCCGAACCCTAACCCGAACCCTAACCCGACCCCTACCCCTAACCCTAACCCTAACCCTATCCCGAACCCTAAACCTATCCCTAACCCGAACCCGAACCCTAACCTGAACCCTAACCCTAACCGTACCCCGAACCCTAACCCTAACCCGAACACGAACCCTAACCCTAACCCTAACCCTAACCCTAACCCTAACCCGAACCCTAACCCGAACCCTAACCCGAACCCTAACCCGAACCCTAACCCTAACCCTATTACGAACCCTAACCCGAACCCTAACCCTAACCCGAACCCAAACCCTAACACTAACCCTAACACTAACCCTAACCCGAACCCTAACCCGAACCCTAACCCCCAAACCTAACCGGAAACCGAACCCTAACCCGAACCCTAACCTAACCCGAACCCGAACCCTAACCCTAACCCTAACCCGAACCCGAACCCGAAACCTAACCCTAACCCTAACCCGAACCCTAACCCTATCCCTAACCCTAACCCTAACCCGAACCCTAACCCTAACCCTAACCCTAACCCTAACGCGAATCCTAACTCTAACCCGAACCCTAACCCGAACCCTAAACAAAACCTAACGCAAACCCTAACACTAACCCGAACCCGAACCCTAAACCTAACCCGAACCCGAACCCGAACCCTAACCCTAACCCTAACCCGAACCCTAACCCTAACCCTAACCCGAACAGGAAACCTAACCCTAACCCTAACCTGAACACTAACCCTAACCCTAACCCTAACCCGAAACCTAACCCTAACCCTAACCCGAACCCTAACACGAACCTTAACCCTAACCCTAACCCTAACCCTAACCCGAACCCTAACCCTAACCCTAACCCGGACCCTAACCCTAACCCGAACCCTAACCCTTACCCTAACCCGAACCCTAACCCTAAACCGAGCCCGAAACCTAACCCTAACCCGAACCCAAACCCTAACACTAACACTAACCGAAAACCTAAACCTAACCCGAACCCTAACCCTAAACCTACCTTGAAACCTAACCCGAACCCTAACCCTAACTCTAAACCGAACCCTAACCCTAACCCGAACCCTAACCCTAACCCTAACCCGAACCCTAACCCTAACCCTAACCCGAACCTTAACTGTAACCCGAACCCTAACCCTAACCCTAACCCTAACCCTAACCCTAACACAAACACTAAAACTAACCCTAACCCGTACCCTAACCCGAACCCTAACCCTAACCCTAACCTGAACACTAACCCCTAACCGTAACCGAACACGAACCCTAACCCGAACCCTAACCCTAACCCTAACCCGAACCCTAAACCTAACCCTAACCCTAACGCTAAACCTAACTCGAAACCTAACCCTAACCCTAACTCTAACCCTAAACCTAACCCTAACCCGAACCCTAAACCTAACCCGAACCGTAAACCGAACCCTAAACCGAATCCTAAACCTAACTCTAACCCTAACCCTAACCCGAATCCTAACCCTAACCCGAACACTAACCCTAACCGTAACCCTCACCCTAGCCCGAACCCGAACCCTAACCCTAACCCGAACCCTAACCCAAACCCGAACCCTAACCCTAACCCGAAACCTAACCCTAACCCTAAACCTAACCCTAACCCGAACCCTAACCCTAACCCGAACCCTAACCCGAACCCTAACCCGAACCCTAACCCTAACCCTAACCCTAACCCTAACCCGAACCCTAACCCGAACCCTAACCCTAACCTTAAACCGAACGCTAACCCTAACCCTAACCCGAACCCTAAATCGAACCCTAAACCTAACCCTAACCCGAACCCTAACCCTAACCCGAACCCTAACACTAACCCTAACCCGAACCCTTACCCGAACCCTAACCCGAACCCTAACACTGACCCTAACCCTAACCTCAACCCTAACCCAAACCCTAACCCCAACCCTAACCCGAACGCTAAACCCTAACCCTAACCCGAACCAGAACCCTAACCCGAACCCGAACCCTCACCCTAACCCTAACCCGAACCCGAAACCTAACCCTAACCCGAATCCGAACCCGAAACTTAACGCTAAACCTAACCCGAACAATAAACCTAACCCTAACCCTAACCCTAACCTGAACCCTAACCCTAACCCTAACCCAAACCCGAACCATAACCCGAACCCTAACCCGAACCCTTACCCTAACACTAACCCGAAACCTAACCCTAACCCTAACCCGAACCCTAACCCTAACCCTAACCCTAACCCTAACCTTAACCCAAACCCTAACCCTAAACCTAAACCTAACCCGAACCCGAAACCTAACCCTAACCCTAACCGGAACCCTAACCCTAACCCTCACCCGACCCAAACCCTAACCCCTTACCCGAATCCTGACCCTAACCCGAACCCTAACCCTAACCCTAACCCGAACCCTAAAACTAACCCTAATCCGAACCCTAACCCGAACCCTAACCCTAACGCTAACCTGAACACTAATCCCTAACCCTAAAACGAACCCGAACCCTAAACCGAACCCTAACCCTAAACCTAACCCGAACCTAAACCTAACCCTAACCCTAACCCGAACCCGAACTCGAACCCTAACCCTAAACCTAACTCTAATCCTAAACCTAACCCTAACCCGAACCCTAACCCTAACCCGAACCCTAAACCGAACCCTAACCCGAACCCTAAACCTAACCCTAATCCTAAACCTAACCCTCACCCTAACCCGAACCCGAACCCTAACCCTAACCCGAACCCTAACACTAACCCGAACACTAACCCTATCCCGAACCCTAACCCTAACCCTAAACCTAAACCTAACCCGAACCCTTACCCTAACCCGAACCCTAACCCTAACCCTAACCCTAACCCTAACCCTAACCCGAACCCTAACCCTAACCCTAACCCGAACAAGAAACCTAACCCTAACCCTAACCCGAACCCTAACCCTAACCCTAACCCTAACCAGAAACCTAACCCTAACCCTAACCCGAACCCTAACACGAACCTTAACCCTAACCCTAAACCTAACCCTAACCCGAACCCTAACCCTAACCCTAACCCGGACCCTAACCCTAACCCGAACCCTAACCCTTACCCTAACCCGAACCCTAACCCTAAACCGAGCCCGAAACCTAACGCTAACCCGAACCCAAACCCTAACACTAACACTAACCGAAAACCTAAACCTAACGCGAACCCTAACCCTAAACCTACCCCGAAACCTAACCCGAACCCTAACCCTAACTCTAACCCGAACCCTAACCCTAACCCGAACCCTAACCCTAACCCTAACCCGAACCCTAACCCTAACCCTAACCCGAACCTTAACTGTAACCCGAACCCTAACCCTAACCCTAACCCTAACCCTAACCCTAACACAAACACTAAAACTAACCCTAACCCGTACCCTAACCCGAACCCTAACCCTAACCCTAACCTGAACACTAACCCCTAACCGTAACCGAACACGAACCCTAACCCGAACCCTAACCCTAACCCTAACCCGAACCCTAAACCTAACCCTAACCCTAACGCTAAACCTAACTCGAAACCTAACCCTAACCCTAACTCTAACCCTAAACCTAACCCTAACCCGAATCCTAAACCTAACCCGAAACCTAAACCGAACCCTAAACCGAATCCTAAACCTAACTCTAAACCTAACCCTAACCCGAATCCTAACCCTAACCCGAACACTAACCCTAACCGTAACCCTCACCCTAGCCCGAACCCGAACCCTAACCCTAACCCGAACCCTAACCCAAACCCAAACCCTAACCCTAACCCGAAACCTAACCCTAACCCTAAACCTAACCCTAACCCGAACCCTAACCCTAACCCGAACCCTAACCCGAACCCTAACCCGAACCCTAACCCTAACCCTAACCCTAACCCTAACCCGAACCCTAACCCGAACCCTAACCCTAACCTTAAACCGAACGCTAACCCTAACCCTAACCCGAACCCTAAATCGAACCCTAAACCTAACCCTAACCCGAACCCTAACCCTAACCCGAACCCTAACACTAACCCTAACCCGAACCCTAACCCGAACCCTAACCCGAACCCTAACCCTGACCCTAAACCTAACCTCAACCCTAACCCAAACCCTAACCCCAACCCTAACCCGAATGCTAAACCCTAACCCTAACCCGAACCAGAACCCTAACCCGAACCCGAACCCTCACCCTAACCCTAACCCGAACCCGAAACCTAACCCTAACCCGAATCCGAACCCGAAACTTAACGCTAAACCTAACCCGAACAATAAACCTAACCCTAACCCTAACCCTAAACTGAACCCTAACCCTAACCCTAACCCAAACCCGAACCATAACCCGAACCCTAACCCGAACCCTTACCCTAACACTAACCCGAAACCTAACCCTAACCCTAACCCGAACCCTAACCCTAACCCTAACCCTAACCTTAACCCAAACCCTAACCCTAAACCTAAACCTAACCCGAACCTGAAACCTAACCCTAACCCTAACCGGAACCCTAACCCTAACCCTCACCCGACCCGAACCCTAACCCCTTACCCGAATCCTGACACTAACCCGAACCCTAACCCTAACCCTAACCCTAACCCGAACCCTAAAACTAACCCTAATCCGAACCCTAACCCGAACCCTAACCCTAACGCTAACCTGAACACTAATCCCTAACCCTAAAACGAACCCGAAACCTAAACCGAACCCTAACCCTAAACCTAACCCGAACCTAAACCTAACCCTAACCCTAACCCGAACCCAAACTCGAACCCTAACCCTAAACCTAACTCTAATCCTAAACCTAACCCTAACCCGAACCCTAACCCTAACCCGAACCCTAAACCGAAACCTAACCTGAACCCTAAACCTAACACTAATCCTAAACCTAACCCTCACCCTAACCCGAACCCGAACCCTAACCCTAACCCGAACCCTAACACTAACCCGAACACTAACCCTATCCCGAACCCTAACCCTAACCCTAAACCTAAACCTAACCCGAAACCTTACCCTAACCCCAACCCTAACCCTAACCCTAACCCTAACCCTAACCCGAACCCTAACCCGAACCCTAACCCGAACCCTAACCCTAACCCTAACACGAACCCTAACCCTAACCCTAAACCGAAACCTAAATCGAACCCTAACCCTAACCCTAACCCTAACCGTAACCCTAACCCTAACCCGAACCCGAACCCTAACCCAAACCCTAACCCGAACCTGTACCGTAACCCGAACCCTAACCCGAACCCTAACCCGAACCCTACCCCTAACCCTAACCCTAACCCTAACCCGAACCCGAACCCTAACCTGAACCCTAATCCTAACCGTACCCCGAACCCTAACCCTAACCCGAACACGAACCCTAACCCTAACCCTAACCCTAACCCGAACCCTAACCCGAACCCTAACCCGAACCCTAACCCGAAACCTAACTCTAACCCTATTCCGAACCCTAACCCGAACCCTAACCCTAACCCGAACCCAAACCCTAACACTAAACCTAACCCTAACCCTAACCCGAACACTAACCCTAACCCTAACCCTAACCCTAATCCCAACCAAAACCCGAACCCTAACCCGAACACTAACCCGAACCCTAACCCCTAACCCTACCCGGAACCCGAACCCTAACCCGAACCCTAACCTAACCCGAACCCGAACCCTAACCCTAACCCGAACCAGAACCAGAACCCTAAACCTAACCCGAACCCGAACCCGAACCCTAACCCTAACCCGAACCCTAACCCTAACCCTAACCCTAACCCGAACCCGAACCCTAACCCTAACCCTAACCCTAACCCTAACCATAACCCGAATCCTAACTCTAACCCGAACCCTAACACGAACCCTAAACCGAAACCTAACCCAAACCATAACCCTAACCCGAACCCGAAACCTAACCCGAACCCGAACCCGAACCCGAACCCGAAACCTAACCCTAACCCTAAACCTAACCCGAACCCTAACCCTAACCCTAACCCGAACAGGAAACCTAAACCTAACCCTAACCCGAACCCTAACCCTAACCCGAACCCTAACCCTAACCCTAACCCTAACCCGAACCATAACCCTAAACCTAACCCGAATCCTAACCCGAACCCTAACACGAACCTTAACCCTAACCCTAACCCTAACCCGAACCCTAACCCTAACCCTAACCCGAACCCTAACCCTAACCCTAACCCGAACCCTAACCCTTACCCTAACCCGAATTCTAACCCTAACCCGAGCCCGAAACCTAACCCTAACCCGAACCCAAACCCTAACCCTAACCCTAACCGAAAACCTAAACCTAACCCGAACACTAACCCTAAACCTACCCCGAAACCTAACCAGAACCCTAACCCTAACTCTAACCCGAACCCTAACCCTAACCCGAACCTTAACTGTAACCCGAACCCTAACCCTAACCCTAACCCGAACCCTAACCCTAACCCTAACCCTAACCCAAACACTAAAACTAACCCTAACCCGAACCCTAACCCGAACCCTAACCCTAACGCTAACCTGAACACTAACCACTAACCGTAACCGAACCCGAACCCTAACCCGAACCCTAACCCTAACCATAACCAGAACCCTGCTCCTAACCCTAACCCTAACGCTAAACCTAACTCGAAACCTAACCCTAACCCTAACTCTAACCCTAAACCTAACCCTAACCCGAACCCTAAACCTAACCCGAACCCTAAACCGAACCCTAACCCGAACCCTAAACCTAACTCTAACCCTAACCCTAACCGAATCCTAACCCTAACCCGAACCCTAACACTAACCGTCACCCTCACCCTAGCCCGAACCCGAACCCTAACCCTAACCCGAACCCTAACCCAAACCCGAACCCTAACCCTAACCCGAAACCTAACCCTAACCCTAAACCTAACCCTAACCCGAACCCTCACCCTAACCCGAACCCTAACCCTAACCCTAACCCGAACCCTAACCCGAATCCTAACCCGAACCCTAACCCTAACCCTAACCCTAACCCTAACCCGAACCCTAACCCGAACCCTAACCTTAACCTTAAACCGAACGCTAACCCTAACCCTAACCCGAACCCTAAATCCAACCCTAACCCTAACCCTAACCCGAACCCGAAACCTAACCCTAACCCGAATCCGAACCCGAAACTTAACGCTAAACCTAACCCGAACCCTAAACCTAACCCTAACCCTAACCCTAACCTGAACCCTAACCCAAACCCGAACCCTAACCCGAACCCTAACCCGAACCCTTACCCTAACCCTAACCCGAAACCTAACCCTAACCCTAACCCGAACCCTAACCCTAACCCTAACCCGAACCCTAACCCGAACCCTAAACCTAAACCTAAACCTAACCCGAACCCGAACCCTAACCCTAACCCTAACCGGAACCCTAACCCTAACCCTCACCCGACCCGAACCCTAACCCCTTACCCGAATCCTAACCCTAACCCGAACACTAACCCTAACCCTAACCCTAAACCTAACCCGAAATCTAACCCTAAACCTAAACCTAACCCTAACCCTAACCCTAACACTAACCCGAACCCTAACCCGAACCCTAACCCGAACCCTACCCCTAACCCTAAACCTAACCCTAACCCGAACGCTAAAACAAACCCTAACCCGAACCCGAACCCTAACCTGAACCCTAACCCTAACCGTACCCCGAACCCTAACCCTAACCCGAACACGAACCCTAACCCTAACCCTAACCCTAACCCGAACCCTAACCCGAACCCTAACCCGAACCCTAACCCTAACCCTATTCCGAACCCTAACCCGAACCCTAACCCTAACCCGAAC